>QLTV01004033.1:709750-739726 GCA_003457575.1 Thermophis baileyi | reverse complement strand
CTCAGTGCAACGGGGGGGGGCAGGAGAGTAAAGGTGGGCAGGAGAGTAAAAGTAAGGGATAGATACCAGGGCAACTGGGGGGGCAAGAAAGGAGTCATCAAGGTAACGGGGCTTACCAGTGCAACGGGGGGGGGGCAGGAGAGTAAAGGCGGGCAGGAGAGTAAAAGTAAGGGATAGATACCAGGGCAACTGGGGGGGCAAGAAAGGAGTCATCAAGGTAACGGGGCTTACCAGTGCAACGGGGGGGGGGCAGGAGAGTAAAGGTGGGCAGGAGAGTAAAAGTAAGGGATAGATACCAGGGCAACTGGGGGGGCAAGAAAGGAGTCATCAAGGTAACGGGGGTTGATACCAGGGCAACCAAGGGGGGTCAGGAGGATAGGCATCAAGGTAACAGGTGGGAGGGAATAGTTACCAGGGCAGTGGAGGGGGCAGAAGGGTAATTATCAAGGTAAGAGAGGGGGAGTATTTTCTGGGGGGGGGCAGAAGGATAGTCCCCCAGGGCAACTGGGAGCAGAGCAGGGGGGGAGCCGCCATGGTAAACCTTCCAGGTTGCGCCTCCATTTGCAAAAAGGTCCAGTGGCTAGAGTAAAGGGGCTTGCCTTTTTGCAAATGGGGAGAGGGCATCGCTTTTCTTCGAGAAGGGTGAGCTTTGGAGATGGACGGCGCTGCCACATGCCTGTGAATGCCAGCAGAGGCTTAAGTTCCTCGGTTCGCAAACCCTGCTGTGAGCATGCTTGTTTGGAAGGCCATCCCTAGTGACTGTAGAGCCCGGGGATCTATTTCTCATCTTTAGCCTGCTTGGATCTGATTAGGATGCTGAAATAAGCGGGGCTCCACCTTTGGATCTCGGTTCAGGCGGATGCCCTCTCCTCACGCTTGGGAGCTTCCAGGATACCAGCGGCTGAAGCATCATGACCTGCTCCCACAATGTGGTTTTCCTCTTGGACACCGCGGATTCCACAGAGAAAGATCATCTTCACCTGGGCGTCTTGAGGATCTTGAACTTCTTGGGTTGCAAGTTTGGTCTAGCTAAAGTCCGATGGGATTTCAAATTCTTTAACTCCATGGGAATCCGTGGCCGGGCTTCGCGAGTAGGCAGTTTCCGGGAGCTTGGGTCCCGCAGTTGGGAAGACTTTGAGGAAGAGCTGGAGGCCAGGTTCGGGAAGCAGCTCTGCCCTCCGTGCTCACCTGGCCAGACGCCACGATCCACCGTCACTCGGAACATTCTGAAAGAAACACTGCTGGACTATCAGTGGGACCGTCCTGAAATAGTCTCTCCTACCAAACCAGTGCTGAGGAGCCAGAAAAACAAATTAACTGTGATTGTGGACAACCCTCCAGCGCAATCCACTCATGCGGGCTTTGCTAATGCCATTTTGGTCTTATCTCCCTGCCCTCATTCCCGGAGGGAACTATGGCAATTTATTTCTGGGAACTATGCTCCTTTGCCAGAAGAACTGCCTCCTTCGCATGACCTGGCAGAAAAATTCCTCCCTAAGGGAATCCAAGACATGATGGTCAGTCATAAAGTCACTCTATATTGGATGGACACCACTGAATGGTCCAAGGTAAAAATCTCAGATTATTGTTCTGTTTGCTATGTTGCTGCATTCGTTTTAGAATATAGAATAACAGAGTGGGAAGGGACCTTGGAGGTCTTCTAGTCCAACCCCCTGCTTAGGCAGGAAACCCTACACCACTTCAGACAAATGGTTGTCCAGTCTCTTCTTAAAAACTTCTAGTGTTGGAGCATTTACAACTTCTGAAGGCAAGTTGTTCCACTGATTAATTGTTCTAACTGTCAGGAAATTTTTCCTTCCTTCAAAAATCATACGTACTTTGCCTACTGTTTTATTTGTACTACTTGAGACACAAAGCTGTAATAGAGCAAATGGTTCCATGTTCATCTATTGGGTTTTGTGACTGATTGGTCAAATTCAGAATTTATTTTATTTTAACATTTCAACTTCATCTTACTATTCTCTAGTTTTCTCAATTGCCTACATGGAAACTGGCTAGAGGTAGTCCTCGACATGATCACAATTGAGCCCCAAATTTATGTTGCTAAGTGAGACATTTGTTAAGTGGGGTTTGCCCCATTTTACGACTTTTCTTGTAATGATTGTTAAGTGAATCACTGCTGTTGATAAGTTAATAACTCAGTTGTTAAGTGAATCTGGCTTCCTCATTGACTTTGCTTGTCAGAAGGTCGCAAAAGGGGATCAGATGACCCGGGATATTGCGACTGTCATAAATGTGAGTCAGATGCCAAGCCTCTGAATTTTGACCATGTTACCATGGGGATGCTGCAAAAATCATAACTCTGAAAAACGGTCATAAGTCACTTTTTTCAGTGCCGTTGTAACTTTGGACGGTCACTAAATGAACTGTTGTAAGTCGAGGACTACCTGTACCCAGGTGTTTCTGATCCTGAGGTTTTCATGCATGCTGATCACCTCTTCACAAATTATGCAAAATGCTGTATGCCTAACAGCTCTTCTTTCTACCAAAATGAACAGACACAAGACTAACTGCATAATCCTTGTACAAATGTTTGTGCCCAGCCTTTCTCAACATTGTTTCCTTGGAGGAATCCTTGAAATAATGTTTTAGTCTTGGGAAACCCATGCCTAAAAATGGCAAATATATAAACATTTCAGCATATTAATTCATTTCTAACCTTGACAATCCACCTTTTACAACAATAGCAAAGTGGCAAGTCGGCTGCTGAGTTGCAGTGCATAAAAATCCCCACCACTGCACTAGTTAGTTTACTTTATTGTCATTGCACCTCGTACAATGAAATTAAATGCCATCTTCAGTGTACATTATAATTATAAAAATAAAACACAAACACACATCCTTCACATACTATACAATTGAACTGAAAACCCCTGATACTGCATTAATATTACACTATACAGTAGAATTCAATATACCGTATTTTTCGGAGTATAAGACACACTTTTTTCCCTCCTAAAAGAGGCGGAAAATTTGGGTGCGTCTTATACTCCGAATGTAGCCCCGCCCACTCGCTGGCCCCTACCCTTCGGCCTCCGCGCGTCCTCTTCCTGGCTGCAGAGATTGCCACTGATAATGGTTTGTGTTTTTGGGCTCCGTGTGTTGCATTTTCAGCCTCCAAACGCTCGCGCGGTGCCCAACATGGCTACCCGGAACAGCTGCTGCCTTCTCTTACCCCTTTCCCGCTTTGCCTGCTTTAGTCACTGGAGCTCCCTCCGACAATCAGCTGTGCTTTAGAAGCATAGCCCCCACCATCCCCAACCTCAAAACCAGTGAGGGAACGAACGAATGTGCTGAAGCTTATCCCCCACCATCCTCTAATGTGCTGAAGTTGACCAGGCTAAAGACTAGCCAGATGAATACCTGGTGGGCAGAATTCCCCCCCCCCTATTTTCCTCCCCAAAAACTAAGGTGTGTCTTATACTCCAAAAAATACGGTAGTTACTGCCCTGGGATAGAAGCTGTTTTTCAGCCTATTTGTCTTTGTTTTTATTATCCTGTACTGTCTGCCAGATGGTAATAGTTCAAAAAAAAAGGGGGGGGGGCCCAGGATGAGATGGATCTTTAAGGATGCTTTGAACTTGCTTAAGGCTGCGGGAGCTATAAAGCTCTTCCAAAGAGGGGAGAGGGCAACCAATGATCCTCTGGGCAATGACGTTAACCCTCTGGACTGCTGTCCTATCTGCCACTGTGCAGTTGGCAAACCATACACAGATGCAGTAAGTTAAAATACTCTCTGTGGTGCAGTGGTAGAAGGTCACCAGCAGTTTTTCATTCAGTTGTTGTTTCCTGAGAAGTCTCAGGTAGAGACTAGCTCAGCTTCTCACAAAATCTCTAGCCAACCTCTTGCAGAACTCTCGTATTCCGTGAAACTCCAATTGGGGAACATTGTTTGTGCCTGTGAAAATGGTCTGTGCATTGCCATAGGCCACAGTTGCTGGGTTGCGAACTGGTGATTTATATAACTTCCTAAGATTACATTGGTGATGTAATCTATCTATATATTAAAAAGCGAAATACCACTCACGCATCATCACGAAATCTCCAGAACCGTAAAGCCTACAAACTTGAAACTTGGCACCTATGTTCCTCTTGGCTTCTAGGTGCTCGCTAAAAAAGGATTTTTCGAAATGACCATCAGATCATTAGTTATTTCTTATATTATTATTAACACGCTCTGATGCTAAGGAGTTAGACGTTCTACTCCCCCTCCCCACCTGAAAAGAACTCTGTTCCAACTGCCAGTGGGTGTGGCCAGCGCGTGACTCATCTGGCCTGTGGGCTGGGAGTTTAGACATGCTACTCCATGCTAAGGAGTTCAGTTTCGTAGCGAAGCACGGGTATCCAGCTACTAGTAATTTAAGTAAAAGAAAAGACTTGGGAGCCACTGAACTATAGATTCATGTTTTCTGGAGTTTGTACCATTGCTTAAATGCTATTGTAGAAACAGAGTTGTCTCTTTTGCAAAGCTGCAGTATTCCTGGGGAATATGCAGAAGATCCTCTTATTATTGAAAAGAAGCTTCTAGCAGGCTTATGTAGGAGATGATCATTATTGGGATGCTGAATTCAAATTTATTTGCTGCCCATCTCATATTGAAACGACTGGGCGGTTCATGTAACATGCAGTGCTCAAGTTAAGAAACCATATTGCAGCTCAACATAATGCAGGGGTGGGCTTCAACATTTTTAGCAAGGGATTCTCTGCCCAGTTGCTGGGTGGGTATGGGCATGGCCTAGTCGGCCTCCTGCACCATGGCGGGGGGGGGGCTTTTTCCTTGAGCCTCCAGGAGGGCGAAAACGGCCTCCCCAGGCTCCGGAGGCCCTCTGGAGGCCTGAAACGGGCCAGTTTCCGGCCTTCCCGAACTTCCGGTAGGCCCGTTTTTCGCCCTCCCCGAGCCTCCATGCGCGCCCTGCACTTACCTGCATCCAAAACGGGCCGCGTGGGGACTCCTGGGAGGGGCGGGGCCAGCCAGGAGTGGGATTTGGGGGTTCTCCGAACTGCACAGAATCTTAGCTAGAGGTTCTCCCGAACCCCTGCGAACCCCCAGCAGCCCACCCCTAACATAATGGTCTGGTTCACATGTCACAGTAAGCGAGTGGATAAGTTCCCACAACCTGCTGAACCACAAATTGTGCAACTCCACGTTAACCTAGTCTTGCATGTTGTACTGTTCTACTCGTCACGATAAGCCTTATTCCGGTCACCTTTGATTTGTCTCTCTTCAGCTTCTTGAACCTCCTGATCACATTGGCTACCTCACGTTGCTTGAACTGATGTGCATTCTGGGAGGCACCATTTTTCCCTCTGAGGTCTTAACGCAGCATTTAGATCATCAGAAGAAAAGGACCATCCCGGCTTCCCCTGTGGAGCGTTCATCTTCCGAACCGTCGTTCACTCCTTGGACTGAACTACTGCCTTTGGATTCATCTTTGAACTGCTTGTTTTCCTCACGTTCTTCTTTACAAACATCCTTCCCAAATCTGGATGGCGTCCTGCTCCTGAAGGCGGATGGTAATGAAAAAATAATATTTATGGTTTGTGAGGGTTTACAGGTAGTCCTTGACTTACAACAGTTCATTTAATGACCATTCAAAGTTACAACGGCACTGAAAAAAAAGTGATTTACGACCCGTTTTTCACAGTTATGATTTTTGCAGCATCCCCCCAATGATCATGTGATCAAAATTCAGATGCTCGGCAACTGGTCCCTGTTTAGGATCGTTGTTGTGTTGTGGAGCTCTTGCCTCACAATCAGGAGGTTGTGAGTTCGATCCTAGGTAGAGGCAGATGTAAGGGTCTCCTGCTTGGGCAGGGGGTTGGACTGGATGACCTGCAAGGTCCCTTCCAACTCTGTTAATCTGTTTGTTTGATCTCCTTGGGTGACCTTCTCAAAAGCAAAGTCAGATGGGGAAGCCAGATTCACTTAACAACCGGGTTACTAACTTAGCAACTGCAGTGATTCATTTAACAACTGAGGCAAGAAAGGTCGTAAAATGGGGCAAAACTCACTTAACAACAGAAATGATGGGCTCAATTGTGGTTGTAAGTCGAGGAGTACCTGTGTTCTTCAGTATTATAATTGTATTTTAAGCACAGCAAACCAAACCCTTGTTATAAGGCACTTTGTGTTAGTATCATTTTTTCTAGCATTTTTCTCAGCTGTTATTCTTTATTCTTTTATTCATTACTGCATGCAGAAATTATAGAAAGAAAGTTTGCTTGCTTGATAAACAAAGGATAACCTTTTTGATCTTAAAAAATGGGCAGGAAACGAAGAAGCCCGGAGTTGTTCTGTGGTGCTGGAGCCTCTAACTTTGAACCAGAGGTACTTTGAAGGGACAGTCACGATACGTCTTAAATGCACCATGACGGACTGGAAGTCAGCGCACGTTAGAAATCTTCACACGGAGAGCTGGACACTCCGGAGCAAGCCGTTGGGACCTTCAACTCGCGAGATTTCTTGGTTCCAGCACTTTGTAAAATATATTCTGGCTCAAGGACTTCATATGGTAAATGTCTCTCTCTCTCTTCATTCTGCAAAGCAAATCTACTGATAAGTAATTGATAAGCATGGTGATGTTGATTATGTTTCATAATCAGGTTGTCCTCAGCTTACGACCACAACTGAGCCCAAAATTTATGTTGTTCAGCGAGAAATTTGTTAAGTGAGTTTTGCCCCATTTTACGACTTTTCTTGCCACATTTGTTAAGTGAACCACTGCTGTTGTTAAACAGGTAACAGGGTTGTTAAGTGAATCTGGCTTCCCCATTGACTTTGCTTGTCAGAAGGTCGCCAAAATGGGATCACATGGGATCAACCGCAACGGTCATAAATATGAGTCAGTTATCAAGTATCTGAATGTAAATCATGGGACCATAGGGATGCTACAACGGTTGTAAATGTGAAAAAAGCGGTCATAAGTCACTTTTTTCAGTGATGTTGTAACTTTGAGCGGTCTCTAAATGAACTGTTGTAAGTCGAGGACTACCTGTATCTGGTAGGAGCTCTGGTAGGAGGAATGTCCAGTAGATAGGTTTTTCCAAGAGTTTGTTTACTCTGAGTAAACTTGCACTGTGCTTTCTTTTAACATGGTGCAACATCAGACATATCCAAACTGGTTTTTATTTTTGAAAAGGCAACTGGACTGATTTTTTTTTTGAGGAAGAAGATGTTTCGCTTCCTATCCTGGAAGCTTCATCAGTTGTATTGGATGGTATGGGAGATGGAAGGACAGTTAGTGACAGTTGAGATTAGCTGGGAGGGGAGGGAAATGATAGGTTCTGACAGGATGGTGGTGGTGGTGGGAGGGAATGGATGTTTCACCATTCTTGAAACCAAGGGTTATGCAAGCCGCTGAAAGCTCCCAGCTTTCCAAAGGCTGTCATCAACCTGTGATTTTTAAGAGAGAAGGAAACAACGGTGACATATATTGGGGGAAAACATGTCAGCCTTTAGGCCTGTTCAAAACGACTTTGCTCCATGGAAAATGAAATATTTGCTGAGTCAGTAGCATCATTCACCTCACGGAAGTGCCTTGTGCGCCTTCTGGGGCCTTCCTTGTCCAACAGTTCAACAGCTTTATGGGACGCTAGACGTTAAGTGAAGCCACAGAGCAGCTTATCAGTTTCAAAGGATGCTTTGCTGAAAGGATAGTCAAAACAAAATCCCTCCTTCAAAGCATCTTTTTTGTTTCTCGGGAAGGGTTTGCCCAAGCCCTCATTGTTCTCATGTTTCTCTTCTGTTGGAAAGGTCGCTGAAGTGACATTTTCATCCGGAGCTCATTCTCCTTGTACGGGAGTTTTCTTCCCCATCTCTGGCACCACCGCACTTCTTTCTCTGCTCTTTGCTGAACAAGTGGCAGAAGCTGAGCGCTCCCTCCTTCAGACACCTGTGGCAGAGAACTTTTCCAAGGAGGACGACTTCTGCCTGCCAGAAGTTGTGAGCAGCGTGCTACGTCAAGTTATGGAGGACTCGGATGAAGACCACCAACCAAGTCCTGGTAAGTCTGATCTTTTTTTACCACTCTGTTTTTCAAATGTTCCAAGAAGCATTTTGTCTGAAAAGGAACCTTTTGCAGTGTCCCAGTACAGGCAGATTTTCTTGGCCAATGACTTCTTTGGAATTATTGTGGCCTGTTGGCCACCGGCCCCTCCAGCAGCCAATTCAGATGAGGTGGCGTGGGAGTCAGGGCCAGCACCAAGGCAACCTGAGAGCTCTGAGGGGGAAGAGGGAATAGAGCTGTCAGAGATAGAGACAGAGGCCGTCCATCAGCCCTCAGATGGAGAGTCAACAGCCCCCAGGTCTGGAGGTGGCTGATGAGGAAGAGGAGGAACAGCTGGGTCCAGTGCCTGATGCGCAGAAGGCAGAGGAGAGGAGAGCAGTGGAAATCTATGGGCCGATCCTTGGGACGAAAGAGCCACCGCTGCTAGCGAAGCCCCACCCTAGCTCTGGGGATAAAAGGCGGGGGGGGGGAGATGAATAGGTGTGGCAGACAACTATTCATCTCCCTGCCGAACAGACTTGTTAGCCTGCTATGAGAGAGAGACTTTTTGCCGGGGCTGCCGGCACTCCTAATAAAGGAATCATTGATTTAACTTCAGAGGGTTCGTCATGTTTGGGAGCCGGGTCAGAACAGGAATTTTGAGCCCATGTGGTGGGTGGCTTCCATGGTGGGCAAGTGACAAAATACCCCCAATTTAGTCGAAGGTGAACTAGCCCCCAATGGGTCCTTTGGAGCGTTTAAAGTCATGGTCTCTGGGAGGGATACTTAGGAGGAAATCTGACCCTGGGTGAACACCAGGACTGTGTTATAAATGTCACTATGTGCAGAGTAAAACATAAAAAGCCTCTACATTGTGACAGATCCCCAAATCCACAGGAACTCAGTGTTGCTAGCATTTCGCTGGAGCCTGTTTCCCCCCCCCCCCCCCCCCAGGCACCCTGATTTCCTAACCCATTCAAGAGGTCTTGATAGAGTTAGGTTGGAGAAGGAGATTGTCGATTTTATTACAAGCTCGCCTATAATATCTAAAAGTGTTTCTTGCTCAGGGTTGCCTAAAATAGGTTCTATCTAGACATGTGCAAGAGTTGATGCAATTTCTTTCGAATAATGTAGTATTTGTCTTTTTTTTTTTTAATGTTTCATCTACACATGTTAAACAGAGAGTTTATGTCCAGGATGGGTCCAGCAGGAGCTCTCCTGTGCTCAAAACTGGAATCCTGCAGTCCTTGAAGATTGGTACGGTGTGTCAAACCTTTGCGGTGCAAGCTCACACTTGATGGAATCATTCAGGTAATCCCTCTTTATTTTTTTATTTTTATTTTTTTTGCTTACTTTTAAGTGCCTTAGTTTAGAGAAGAGCAAACCCAGACACCAAATACTCCACAATTACCAGTGCTGCTATAACGCAATTAAATTGGAATAAATTTCCTTCCCATAGACTCTTCCAAAGGGTAAGCATTTGTGCTCAGTGAAGTCATACTGTAGATAAAAAGAAATTGCAACTGGACAAAAACCTCATCTGGACTTGTTTTGAATGTGCAACCTTTACAGATGCTCATCAGAAATAGTCCTGAGGTTTTGCAGATTCATTTCTGAGCGGAATAATTCGAGGAAAAGGAATGTTAACTGTTTAGTCCGACATGCAGAATTCTGCTAATAGTTAAACGCAGTGGGGAAAAGGGCCTTTACGTTTTGGCTTTTATCCATTTTCCTTGTTTGTTTGTTTGTTTTTCTCTCTGTACAGGATGCTCCAAGCAAGTTCTACTCAAAACGAAGAAGAAACCCCAAAATCAGAAGCGGAGCTGAGACAGTCCCTAGCAGAGTTTTACCAGAAAAAAGTTTCTGAGCGTACAGTTTCATCTCATCCCCGAGATCAGAAAAAGAGATGTATGCAATTTGTATTTTTTTTTTCAGTCATGCAGATGAAAGCACAAGAGAATAGATCACCCTTACTTAAATAGGGGCAGTCCTTGATTTATGACCGCAGTTAAGAACAGAATTTTCATGGCTAAGCAAAGCGGTTGTTAAATGAACTTTACACCCAATTTTACGACTTTTTTTCCCCGCCATGTTTAAGTGAATCACTGCAGTTGTTAAGTGACTCGTGCGGTTGTTAAGCGAATCTGGCTTCCCCCATTGACTTTGCTTGTCGGAAGCCAGCTGGGAAGGTGACCAATGACCCGGGGATATTGCAACCATTGTAAATATATGCCAGTTGCCAAACACATTTTGATCATGTGACTGGGGATGCTGCAACAGTCATAAGTGCAAGGATCCGTAGTATGTCACTTTTTTCAATGCTGCTATAACCTTGAATAGTCACTAAACAAATACAGTTAGTTAAGTTACGACCACAATTGAGCCCACAATGTATGTTGCTAAGTGAGAAATTTGTTAGGTGCTTTTTACCCCATTTTACAACTTTTCTTGCCACAGTTAAGTGAATCGCTGCAGTCGTTAAATTAGTAACACAGTTGTTAAGTGAATCTGGATTCCCCATTGACGTTGCTTGTCAGGAGGTCACAAAAGGGGATCACATGATCCCGGGACGCTGCAACCATCATAAATATGAGTCAGTGACCAAGCGTCCAGATTTTGATCACGTGACCATGGGGATGCTGCGATGGCCGTAAGTCACTTTTTGCAGTGCCGTTGTAACTTTGAACGGTCACTAAGCAAGGGCTGCCTGTAGTTGTAAGACAAGGATTGCCTGTAAAGATCACATCATTCCTGATGAGTAGTTGTGCGTCGTAGGATCTGTGATGCTACTGATCTGTTGGACTCTAATGAACCAAGTTCACATTCCGCTTGTCAGGGTTCCAAGTAACACCCCCAACGAAAGAAAACTCCGAGGCTTGAGTTTCCTCAAAGTTCCATTTTATGAGAGATGTCATCTTGGCACATCTGGGAAAACCTGAATCTGAAAGCTTCCGGGTTTTCCCCACCCAAAAGAAAGTCCAAGTCCCTGCCCAGCACCCACATGTCCATCACATGGTCCTATCAAAGCACCGTCCCAACTGGAGATGCTCCCCAGTCACGCCCCTCCAGGTGCAGGGCAGAGTGGCCTTGAGTCTCGGAGAAAGGAATGTTACTTTGACTACATATCTCCCCAGCTCCATGCAATTCCCCCCTTCTCCCAGTTTCCCAACAGCACTAAATGTGGCAGGCCTGAAGATCCAAGGCCCAAAAGATGGTTTCCAGGCCTGACACGGCTTTTGTTTTCTGCTTGAGCAGGCGGGATTCCCCGGACACCCATTAGGCTGAAGATGAAAACCATGCCCCGTTCTCTTCAGATGCTGAACGCTGCCATGTTCAACGTGAAAGCTCAGAAATACCAGCCGGATGGAGAGCTGCCAGCGCACAAAAAGCCACGCCAAAGGCTGCTCTCCAGAAGATTGGATGGCAAAGGGGAAGGAAACGGAAGGAAACGGAAAAGCAAGACAGGTGTGTGGAAATCAGTTCTCTGTCTTGTTTAGTAGCTAAACCGAAAGTCCTGTGTTTCAGAACTAAGAGCAGGAGTCAAGACTGGGTGTCTTAGTGCAGATTTAAGGGAGAATTGCAAACATTCTAGAACAGGGGTCTCCAACCCCCGGTCCACGGCCCGGTACTGGTCTATCACCCGTTGGGAACCAGGCCACGCAAGCCGCAGGTGAGCGAGTGAAGCGTCATTTGTGCAAGCGGTAGGCACGCGGGTGAAACCATCCCCTCTCCCCCGCCACCGGTCTGCAGAGCCAGGAAATTTGTGAACCGCTAGTTCTAGAAGATTGAAAATCCTGCTCTCAATGAGAGCTCAGGGGTCTGCAACCTTAAACACTCAAAGAGCCATTTGGACCCGTTTCCCACAGAAAAGAAAACATCGGGAGCCACAAAACTTGGGTGGGCATGGCCAACTCGACGTCACCCAGTCACATGACCCCCTAGCCACGCCTACCCAGCCGGTCATTAGGGCAGACAACTGGTTGTTAAAAAACACCGGGAGCCACAAAACCCTTTTGATTCTCTCTCTCTCTCTCTCTCTCTCTCTCTCTCTCTCTCTCCCTCCCCCTCTCTCTCTCCCTCTCTGCCCCGCTCTCTCTCTCTCTCTCTCCCCCTCCCCCCCTCTCTCCCTCTCTCTCTCCCGCCCCCCCGCTCCCCCTCTCTCCCCCCCCCCCTCCCCCCCTCCCTCCCTCTTTCTCCCTCTCTCTCCCCCCTCCCTCTCTCTGTGTATCTCTCTCTCTCCCCCTCCCTCTCTCTGTGTATCTCTCTTCCCTCCTCTCTATCTCTGTCTCCCTCTCTCCCCACCTCTCTCTGTATCTCTCTGTGTATCTCTTCCCCCCTCTGTCTCTATATCTGTGTGTGTGTGTGCGTCTCTCGCCCCCTCTCTCCCCCTCCCTCTCTGGGCAGGAAAAACTCAACAAATGAGAGAGGATTATTTGCCCCATCATTTGACCCTGGTCTTCATATCTCAAGGTTTTCCTGATCCTCTTGCTGCAAATTCACCATATATAACCTAAGCAATTATGTTATATTCAATTGTCTGGCACTTATATTCCAGTACAGAATAGCGAGATATTTCATGCTTCTGTGTGTGTTTTTACAGACTTCAGTACCGAAGATGAAATGCTTTCTTACGTCAATGCAAACTACCAGAACGCTATGATGGACGGAGAAAATTTGTTTGCACGTTCTCAAGATATGGTGACAGCTGTTAGTACGTTTCAGAGCTCCAGTGAGGTAGAGTCATTGCTTAGATACACCTGTCTTGGCCACCCAGAGGTTTTTCAAAGGTCTTTAAGGGTTAAAGGCACTGAAAGGGAAGCTAAAGAGAACAAGCTTATATTTCTATATTACAGAAGCATAAATCCCCTGTCTACGTGGTGAAATGACATTAGCAATCAAGAAATGCTTGTACCGTATTTTACCATTCTTTTTGAGTCTGGCTAATCCAAGAAGAAGCTGCTTGGATAAGAAGCCAAACGTCTTCAAAGAAAAAACCAGAAAGTCCCAAGTTGCCTCTTGAAAAGCACCTTTGGGACAACCATGACCTGGATGACTGAGAATCTCCATAGACATCCAGCTAATTGGGTTTCAGGAATTATTTTGGCCTGTCTGCCTACACACAAGCATTAAGGAAGATCCGACAAGGCAGCTATTGGTCATGGCCCTTTGTAAGATGGACAATTGAGTTGGTTTCTTTCTCTCCCAGATCTTTTTCCACATTATATGCCATTGGTTTAGAGACCACAAGAAAGCTGTAGATGCTAGGATAAGAGATGAAATTCTTTAGTTCCAAAGGAGAATGCCCCCCCCCAAATATGAAAACTTCTTACTGCAGAAACAATAAATCTGATTGGATTAGAACAAGCCACCTCCAGTGAGACTTTGAAACAGTCATATCATGTTTTCAGCACAGCACAAATGACATTAAAAGATATTGAAACAGAGCAATACAATTTTGTTCTTGTTTGAGAAGGACATCTTGTCGGGAACATCCTGTGGGTGTTTCCTTTTTCTATTCCAATGTCATCTGCTTCCATATAAAAGAAGAAGAAAGGATTTCATTCTGTCTCAATTCATTTGCTCCTTAATACGAGACTCTCAAGATTTAGCAGTGGCATATAAATCAATTAAATAAATATCTCTTTGATACTCCCCCCCCCCCACTGCTTTGTTGTTCTCATTTAATTAGGTAGCCTCACTGTTTTTGTGCACTTATGCCAATGGGCTATTTTTGTGGTTGCCACTTGTATTCGGTGCATATCTGCAGTAACGTCTTTGTTTCTGATGTTGTGTTCATAGGCAACTTGTCTAGACACGATCCAAAGAAGTCTCCTGAAGACCACCAACACTCTTCGTCAGCAACTTGCCACTGATCCTGATAAAGAAACCAGAATCAAAGAGTATGAAGCCTGATCTTTGCTTCTAAAATAATTGACTCAGTTAATTTTAGATAGCCATAGCACTTAGACTTATCTACCGCTTCACAGTGCTTTTACAGCCCTCTCTAAGCGGTTTTACAGAGTCAGCCTATTGCCCCCAACAATCCGGGTCCTCATTTTACCCACCTCGGAAGGATGGAAGGCCGAGTCAACCTTGAGCCTGGTGAGATTCAAACTGCCAAATTGCAGGCAGCCGGCAGGCAGCAGAAGTAGCCTGCAGTACTGCACTCTAACCACTGTGCACCATGGATGGATGGATGGATGGATGGATGGATGGATGGAAGGAAAGGAAGGAAGGAAGGAAGGAAGGAAGGAAGGAATAGCAATAGCACTTAGACTTATCTACCGCTTCACAGTGCTTTTACAGCCCTCTCTAAGCGGTTTTACAGAGTCAGCCTATTGCCCCCAACAATCCGGGTCCTCATTTTACCCACCTCGGAAGGATGGAAGGCCGAGTCAACCTTGAGCCTGGTGAGATTTGAACTGCCGAACTGCAGGCAGCCGGCAGTCAGCAGAAGTAGCCTGCATTACTGCACTCTAACCACTGCGCCACCTCGGATGATGGGATTCCTCTGTATATAAGTGGAGAGATATAGTTGAATACTTGATGTAATGCTGTCCTTGATTTAAATTCACTCCCTTTATGTTCCGAAAATATTTGCATACCCATTATGTAACTCCCCTTGGCAAAATGTATTATTTTGAATGTATGGTGTATGGATAAAACTACTATAGAGCCATGGTGGCGCAGTGGTTAGAATGCAGTATTGCAGACTAATTCTGCCAACTGCCAGCAGTTCGATTCTTGACTGGCTCAAGGTTGACTCAGCTGTCCATCCTTCTGAGGTCAGGAAAATGAGGACCTAGATTGTTGGGGACAAGAGGCGGACTCTGTAAACCACTTAGAGAGGGCTGTAAAGCACTCTGAAGCGATATATAAGTCTAAATGCTATTGCTACTATGTATGTACATTTGTAGACTGGTTTTCTACTAGAATACTTGATAGTAATTGATTGATAAACAATTAAAATACCCTTAGTCCAAACTGCTACTTTAATTGGTATTAATTGAGAACATTTGCAGCTTTGGGCGCTGTGTGGAAAATGCTTTTCAGAGTAATTTCTCCTGCACCCCCACCCCCACGGTCCATTTTTATTGCTACTTTGAACAGTTGAAGGGGAAAGAGAAACAAGGAATATTCCCCTCAATCTGTCTTTTCCTATGGTGACATTTTCTTTTTTTTTTTTTTTTCTTTTTTTTTTTTTTTTTTTTTTTTTTTTTAAAGGTGCCGACTTCAAGTGTATTTGCGCCTGGAGATGTGCCTGCAACATCCTTCTCTGCAAAATAACACAGACAGAATGGAGCAACTTGTGCAAGAGGTAAATAAAGTGTGTGTGTGTGTGTGTGTGTGTGTGTGTGTGTGTGTGTGTGTGTGTGTGTGTGTGTGTTACACATCTCTTGAGTCCTGGAAAGTAAGACTTTGTTCTTTACTTTGAGTGTCATGGATTTGGGGACTTTTACTCTCTTGCAGATGACGGATTTACTTAGGATGTTGTGCTTGACTAAAGATCCAGGATACCTCACCAGTTTTTTGGAAGAAGTTGTAGATATGTAAGTGATCAAAAGTCAGAGGCAATTGATTCGTATTTATGACCGTTGCGGTCTCCCAAAATCTTGTGATCAACTTTTGCGACCTTCTGAAAAGCAAAGTCAACGGGGAAACCAGATTCACTTAACAACCGGGCTACTAACTTATCAACTGCAGTGATTCACTTAACCACTGCGACAAGAAAGGTCGTAAAAGGGGGCAAAGCTCGCTTAACAAATGTCTCGCTTAACAACAGAAATGTTGGGCTCCGTTGTCACAAGTCGAGGACTACCTGAACATAGCTTGGTACATAAATTTCGCCAAGATTTAAATCCTGTGGTTTTGCGCTCTCCCTACAGATATCTGGAATCTATGCCCAAGACTCTTGGTGATTTGTACTACAGTCTGGGAACGGAGATTCCCGCTAAGTTAGCTTTCATCCTCCCAACGGATTTCTTTAGCGATGATTCCACTACTGAGGAGACACAGAGTGTGTCCCTTCCTGCTTCTGCCGCCTCTCTTCCACTTTCTAAAGCAGCTTCTTTAAGCGCTGAAGCAGACGAGCTGGAAGAACTGCGCACCCGATCTGCCAAGAAACGGTAGGTGTATGTCAGAAAAGGGAATTGACAGTATTGAGTTTAATTCAGGCTTAAAACGTCAGAGCAGCTTTGCACGATCCCCGCAAAATGTTAGTTCTGTCTACTTCCCCCCCCCGCCCCCCCCCCGTGTTTCTTCTGCTTCTGTAATTGATTTCTATATAGCCACAGTATTGGTTGGGTCTGTGATGGCGAACCTATGGCACGCAGAGTCCTCTGTTGGCGCGCGTGCCGTCGCCAGCTGTTCTTCTGGGTTCTGGTGCACGCATGCGTGCCAGCCAGCTGGTCTTTGCGCAAAGACCAGCTGGCCGGCGCGCATGCGCGCGATGAAACCTGGAAGAGCAGCTGGCCACCGCGCGCATGTGCACCGGCCAGCTGCTCTCTTCCGGGTTCCGGTGCTCTAGTGCATGTGCGTGCGCTCCAGTTTTTGCACTCGGTGCGGAAAAGGTTAGCCGTCACTGGGTTGGGTTATTGGGTAGAAAACAGAGTTGGGCTGTTACCTGTTGGGCTTATTGTGTGGGACCTTATCTGTTGGGCTTGTGTGGGAATATTCTGACGTCATCCGTGTGCGAGAAACTCAAGTCTTGTGCACCTTAAAAACAAGCTTGATTCATGATGGGGAAGGGAAGTAAACATCCTACATCTTAAAAACAGTAGCTAGAATCTAAATGTTTTTGCTTCATGTTTTGCTGAAAACGTCTGTCTTCTGCTTTCAGAAAGCATCCGTTAGCCAGACATAGGAGTATCACAGAAATGTCACAGAATTTACGCCAAATAGAAATTCCTCAAGCATCCTGGAACCACAGGAGAAAGGTGAAACTTCCGTTTGGGAACAAATGGCTTGCAAGATTAAAGGGAGGGAAACGTGCACAACTGTTAGAAAAGGCAACTCTGCTTCATAAAGAACTTAGTCCTTTGGAAAGTGTGATCGTTTTTGAGCATAGAAGAGAGAGGCATACTTTACTTCCTGTAGAACTTGGAATGAAGTTGTTTTTATTCACCGGTATTAGTTTTCCACTGACGCCTTGTAAATGGTGTGAATTTTGCAGCCTTTCTAACGTGGTGTTCTAAATTTTCAGGACACCTCTCATGTGCCCCTGGATGCCAAACTGGCACCCATTTCCAAGAAAATGGGAGTACAAGGTATGTCTTCTTTCCTAAGATTTGTTGCAAGATTGGTTTCTCTCACCATGTACATGTATACTTCCGAACTAGACTGTGTTGTTTCTCCGTGTCATATAATATATGTGGGTACATGCATAATTTTGTATTTATTTATTTAACTTGTCATGTTTATGTTTACATTAGAGGTGGAGACCCTTTGCAATGTAATTTCATTTTAATGTATGCCGATTAGTGTACATTCAAAGTGACAATATTCTATTCTAAGCAGGAAGTGAGGTGATATTTCTCTCACATTGCAGGGAGCTACGATATCAGACAGCGACTGTGTGTCCTAAAACGACATTCTCTCAATGAATATGGTTTTTATCACGGTCGCCAACCAGAGTTGCAAACAAACAAACAAACAAAAACATTGAAACTAAAACAAAGCAAGATAAAGCACTGCAGTTGGTGGCAGGTTCATCAGTGTATAATCGAAATTCGCCTAATTTTGCAAGCAGCATAACAAAATTTAGCTACATGCAAAGGAACTGAATTGTACTGATCTGATAACTGTACATAAAAAAGATCATTAAAAAGCAGCTTCTCCACTCGGTCCGCTTGCTACTTTCACTGTTCTGCCAAAGAGATGACTCCTTCACAGATATTCATTAAAAAAAAAAAATCTAGCATGTGTGTTATTTTTAACAACTTTCTTTAATATCTATCTTGAGCACCCTTAATTTAGCCCTTTGCCTCCATGTAATACATGCACAAATTGTATCAGTTACCTCAAAACTGACTTGACGAACTGGACCAATGAGATGCTCGTCTTAAAGATGTTTTCTTAAATATCTTACTGATGATTGGTTTTGTCCAGGATATGCTTGCGTACCAGAAAACCTCTTGTTTTTCTTGCTTTCAGAAGTGACAAAGGTGAGAAGAAATCTTTTCAATGAAGAAACTCTACCTCTGGGGAAAAGTTCCTTACCAAAGATGGCTCGGAGCCAGTCAGTTTCCATTTTAGAAGATCTAAAACATAAACGCAGCAGATCTAAGGAAGATATCAGAGGTAAGGGAATAATGGATAGAATACTAAGAGGCTTGTATAAAGGTCAATTGGCATAAATCGCTCCTATTCCATGAATGACTTTTTATTTACAATGACTATATTACTTGCTGTTTATATATACACTGTGAGCTTATGCACTGGAGATACCGTATTTTTCGGAGTATAAGACGCACCTTTTTCCCCCCTAAAAGAGGGTGGAAATGTTGGTGCGTCTTATACACTGAATACAGCCATTTTTGTCCTCCCGAAGCCCCGCCCCCGCATCCCATTTTTGCAAAAAATGGGCCCATTTTTCACAAAACCGGGGCGCGCAGAGGGTTTGGGAGGCCTGCAGAGTGCTCCTGGGGGCTGGGGGAAGGCAAAAACTTTTTTTTCTTACTTACCTCTTCGAAATCTTGGTGCGTCTTATACACCGGTGCGTCTTATAGTCCGAAAAATACGGTAAATTCCTTGTGTGTCCAATCACCCTTGGCCAATAAAGAATTTCTATTCTATTTCTATTTCTATTCTATTCTGGCATCTGGAATTTATTTTCACAGCACTCTGTTCCCTACATCTGATAAAGTGGAGTTCATCCACTATAGCTTATATGGGAAAATGTGATTGTGTCCAAGATGCTGCAGTATTTGTCATGATAACATGGAGTAGCAGCTGCTTTCAATACAATTTCAGTCCTGAAAAAGAATTTCTGTCCTTGCTTCCCAAACAGGAAGCAAACAGATGGCTTGCTTAAGTGTAATCTTCTTTCCCTACACAACTTACTCTGTTTCAGCTCATCACAAGCTATTGACCAAAAGGGTGGCAGAAACCCCTTTGCACAAGCAGATGTCCAAGAGGCTGCTGCAGAGGCAGATTACGGGCCGGTGAGTGAAAGCTTCGGATTCATTTAACAGCAATTTTACCAATCTTACTTTGGAATAAAGTCAAAATTCCTTCCTTCCTTTCTTTACTTCTACACCTCTTGCTGCTCCACTAAGTCTCAAGCATTCTTTTCTTCAAAGGTGTTCGGATCCTGGGTCTGATGTTGGCATTGTAGAAGAATCTCCTGAAAAAAACGTAACCTGTAAGTACCGATTGATAGGCTATTTCTTTGCAAATCAAAGTGGCTCGAGGATTGAGAGACGCTGGTTACATGAGTGCAATTAAAATTATCTTCATAGCAGAGCAAGAAGGGGAAGTGTTCCTTATGGATCTCTAACCTTGGCCTGTTATAGATTACTTTAGCTTATACACAGGATGTGGTCTGAACCCTCAACAGGAATTTGAGAAATAGCAATAGCACTTATATACCGCTTCATAGTGCTTTACAGCTCTCTAAGCAGTTTACAGAGTCAGCATATTCCCCCCAACAATCTGGGTCCTCATTTTACTGACCTCGGAAGGATGGAAGGCTGACTTAACCTTGAGCCGGTTAGGATCAAACTGCTGGCAGTCAGCAGAATTAGCCTGCAGTACTACATTCTTACTGCTGCGCCACCCCGGCTCTTCTGACTAAATTCTGGCTTTGGGCAAGAGCCATGCACCAAATACAGCATTGTTATCTCAGCTGCTTTCCTCTTTTGAAAGCAGCCAAGTCACAGGATGAAATAGAGACTCAGCCTTTCTACACTGGTATGAAGTGGCTCCAATTTCATCTAGATCATTACTGGAGGGTGAGGGGTGAGACAGAGTGAGAAAGAGGCAGTTTGAAGGACACTGAGCGATGCTAACCGCAGTCCTTTATAGTTGCGTGTCCAACTTTAGTGTTATTTCTGTCTCTTAGTGGTGGTATCTAGAACCCTTACTTGCTAGAGGCGGAGATCAGCCGTCTTCCATCTTGCCAATTTATGCTTCTGAAAAATGATAGTATCCAAAGAATTCTTCATGAGCTTTGAAGTGTTCTTTCTTTTGATAAGTGGGGCTTCCAGTCCTCAGTATTTCCTTCCAAGGGTGACATAGTCTATATCAGGGGTCCCCAAACTTGGCAACTTTAAGACTTGTGGACTTCAACTCCCAGAATTCTCCAGCCAGCTATGCTGGCTGGAGAATTCTGGGAGTTGAAGTCCACAAGTCTTAAAGTTGCCAAGTTTGAAGACCTCTGGTCTATATCAAGCATTAACGCTCCTTGATTTTCTCCCTTTCGTTCTCTTTTCCTAAAAGATGGTTTAAGAAGAAGTCCGCGGATCAAGCAATTGGTGCAGGATAAATTTCTCTCCAGCAACATCCACTCCCTAGAGCCAAACAAGAGGAACACACCACAAGTGCATTCTACACATCTGGAAGAACCAGGTGAGGAAGGAGATCTAATAGGGAAGTAAGCAAGGGAGAGATTGAGTTTCCTCACTTGTATCAGTATTTATGTTTGTACTATTTAGAACGGGTTTCTTTTCTTATCACTAATTTAAATTGAAACCAAAACCTTTCCTATTTTCTAATACAGAGTAGACAACCTCCAACCTTCCAGATATTATTTCATTGAAGTTCTCAGCATCCCTCACCAATGACTAGGCTGGCTAAATGATGCTAGGAGGTGTAGTTCAGTAGTATTTAGAAGGACATGGGGTTTTCATTTTGATTTATCACGATAAATGGTAATCTTAGGTAGAGTTTATCCTAAAAACTTACAGATACATTTGCTTAAGCTTGTCTATACTGTTGGATTTTTATTCACAGGTCTGGCTTCACCTCCCATAAAAGCCCCCCAATCTCCAAAGAGAATACTTTTTGGAGAAGTTTTGGGTGGATTTAGTTCGGGGAGAACGAGCTCTCCCCAAACGAGAAGAAAACAACTCAACTTTGATGCGCCTGTTCCTCAGGTAGAATTAGCCATCTTTCTATTTTTTCTCAATAAATATCTGGGTTTTTTAAAATTTATTAATCAAATGTATGCCCATCTCACCAAAAGTAATTCTGGGTGATCATCAACACTGTTTTTCCCAGTTTCTTTGCTCTTTTTAAAAGTTCTTGGATCTGGACTGTAGTTTAACCATTTACAAGGCATCTGCTTGGCAATTGTACACTTAAAAATGACCTCAGCCTACTGATATTCTTCATTAGGTCTTTATTCTTTATCTTTATCCTTCATTAGGTAATATATTCGTCATTAGGTGTTTATCTAAAATGTATTAGAATTCAATGATATAAAGTTGCTGTTCATAGAAGAAGATACATGCCATTTTTAAAGAGGGTTGTTATATGAGCTCCAGCTATTCTACAAAGCAGTTATTACACACCGCAATTCTGCTAAGATCTTTGTTTTCAACATTTCTTGAAAACACCGAACTGTGGTGGCGCAGTGGTTAGAGTGCAGTACTGCAGGCTACTTCTGCCAGCTGCCTGCAATTTGGCAGTTCAAATCTCACCAGGTTCAAGGTTGACTGAGCCATCCATCCTTCTGACGTCAGGAAAATGAGGACCCAGATTGTTGGGGGCAACAGGCTGACTCTGTAAACCACTTAGAGAGGGCTGTAAAAGCACTGTAAAGCGGTATATAAGTCTAAGTCAGTGGTTCCCAATGTGGGGCCCACGCCCCACAGGGGGGCCAATTTGATTTTTAATGGGGGCAATTGGAACCTTGTTTAAACCAAGTTAATGACCTCCGTGTGAGTAGGAGTTCACTTTTTGAATAGTAAGAATTATATGTCACGGGGGGGGGGGCATCAGGATTTTAGAGATGCTTAGGTGGGGCATGGCCAAAAAAAGGTTGGGAACCACTGGTCTAAGTGCTATTGCTATTGCTATCTTCATGCTTAAAAAAATGCATAGCTTATTCTGTTCTTTTCTCTGTATCTCTGATCTTTTTCCACACTTCTTTCACAGGCACCAGGGAAGAGTTATTTTCAGTCTTCCCAGGAGCTCTTAAATCCCAAGGGCAGCACGCTGAGAAGATCTCCTCGGATTCAAGAAAAGGCACGACGGACTCCCCAGAAAACTCCAGCCCTTAAAAACTCTGTGGCCAAATGTTTGGGAAATCTTTTCTCCCCTCCGAGACAGAAGAGCAAGTCCTTGCCTACGTCCACTGAAAATCAGGAATCCCGTCTGCCTTGGATTGCGGAGAAGAAAAACGGGTATCCTTCCTCACCCAAGGCAGCAGAACCCCAAACCCCAGAGAAGCCACCACTCTCTGACATGCTGGATGATGTGTTTGCTTTGCCTGCAGATGGTCCCGATTCACCCATCGTTCTGTCGCCTCCTCCTCCTTCATCCCCATTTGCTCTTCAGGAAAAGTCTTGCTCAGAACCGCAATCCCCAAGGCGTTCCTTGAGAATTGGCCCCCAAATAATGCCCACGGTTTCGGCTGAGAACCGGACTTTTGAGATACGAAGAAATACCTGTCCTGAGCCAGTCTCATCTGTGGACTTCCCCTCTCTGTGGCCAGAAGCATCATCTGCAGCCTTCGAAGACGCACATCCAGAAGAACTGGGTCTGACGCACATCCAGAGCAGTCTAAATGTTAGGGCTGTTTTTGAATCCGCTTCAGAGATTCGTTCTGCTTTCCAATTTGATGGCGTCTCTCCATCCTGTAATGGGTCTGCAAAAGCTGTGAGCCCTTGCACGCTCTCTCCAACTAGGGAAAAGCTGGGAAGAAACCCTTGTAGTCCCCAAGAAACACAGAGTGTCAGAAAGACCTCCCCCATAAAAGCTCTCGGCTCCCCTCCTTCCTTGCCCAGAGAGGAACATCCCTCTATGGCCACCAGAAGTCTTGTTGCTGAAACCAGCCCATTTATTAAACCTGGCGATACAGAGGAAGCTTCACTGGATCAGAGACCCCAACCAACAACTAAAATAATAAGTCCAACTAAGAGGAAAGATTTAGAGAGATGCCTGTCGCCTACGTTCTCTTCCAATAATCCCATGCGCTTTGCCCATGCCGTAGTGTTGTGCGAAAAACTGGACCTCAACAAGTCTCTTTCAGAGGGTTCTCGTGTAGAGCCAGGCTCTTGGAGTAGCATTTTTTCAGCAGAGGACGCTGCAGGTGGGCAGCCTCTGCTCTTCTCAAGTCCTCCCAGGCAAGATCGGCACTCCCCGCTTGCGATCTCAAAGCCAGGGTCTGGCGCCTACGCGTTGCGCTGCACTGCCGACAGAAGGCAACGGGAAGCTGCCGCACGGCTGGAGAAGGAGGAGAAGACGGCCGCATCTAAAACTCTCGGGGCCACCGCTACGCCGCTGACCTATGAGGTTGAGCTTGAAATGCCAGCTTCTGGTCTGCCAAAGCTCCGCATCCGAAAAGTGGCTTCCGAGGCCACCCAGCGGCCTCTTGATTTGTGTGACAAACTTAAGGGGGAGGAAAATGATCGCGCTATGGGGGATGTTTCAGTGGCCTGGTGTAGTAGGCACCCAGAGAAATTGGAACCCGTCTCCATCTCGCCGTCCTGCGTTCGCTCTGCCCACAACACCCCTGGGAAGTTTGGGATGGGCGGGCAGACTTATATATGCCATTCCTATTCACCCACTCTCTGTACCTCGTCTACAACTTCCCCCTCCCAGGGCAGCTCTGGCGTCCCTTGGACCCCGTCTCCGAAACGTAAAGGGAAGGTTACCCCCGAGGCCATCAAAGATTGGCCACGAAGGAAAAGGGCCGCGGTGGGCTACAGCAGAAGCGAAAGGCCGGCAGAAGCAGTTGGAGAAGAGCCAGCCCCACCTCCTGGGGGCAAGGAAGCATTAGAACTCTTTGGTAGCAGAAAGGTTCGGCTCCTGGGAGACCCAGAGCTTGAAGGAATCGATAAGCTTCAAGATCAGTCACTTGGCAGCGATACAGAAGGCAATAAGGATGAGAACATCTACAGAAACACTCTGGAGCTAGAGTCTAGAAAAAGGGCTCAGAAGCAGAGAGCACTGGGCGAGGAGGCTAGCCAGGAAACGAAAAGGCCATGCCTAATAAATGAGAACCCCGGAGCAGCTGTCTACTCAACTGAACTGCTGAGCATGAGAGAACAGACAGTATCCTCAAAGTCAACGATCTTGGAGGACATCTTCAACTTCTCAGGTACTTTTGGACTGATCGTTCCTACTGTTGTCCTGTCAAGGCAGCTATTAAATAAGTCTTATCTGCCAGACCTTTTCATACAAGTCTAGTTAAGAATACATACCTTACAGGGGTGGGTTCTAATTTACCTCGCTGCCGGTTCGCTTCCTCCCGTGCCGCGTGGCCACGCCGCGTGGCTGCGCACATGCGCAGTGCAAAAAAATTTTTTAAAAAATTAAAAAGACGAAAAGATGGTGACGCATGCGCAGTGCCGGAAACTCGACTTCTGCTAAAAAATAAAATTCCCCCCAAACAAGCCAAAAACAAGATGGCGACGCATGCAAAGTGCCAGAAACCCAGCTTCTGGGCATGCACAGAAGAAAAAAAACCCAGAAAAAATTCCCCCCAAAAAAATTCCATTTTTTTTTTAAAAAAAGATGGCGGCGTCCACAGACCGGCACCGACCAAACCGGATCCGTGACGTCACCAGCGGGTCGCTACCCGTTCGGGCGAACCGGTCCGAACCGGGAGGAGCCCACCTCTGATACCTTAGTTGCAGGAATCCAAATTAAAGCATTTCCAAAGCAGGTGGCTGTTCAGACTCTCTCAGTCCTTGGTTCGTTTCTTGTGTGGTTTGTTGATGTCATGAGGAAGGGCTTGAACCTGGATCTTGATCTTTAATTTTAGTGAGCTACCAGGATAGACCTATGCAGAGCTATTGATAGCTTGTTTTATTTTCTACTTACGGCCAGTGGACTCCCTGAAAGCTGTTTTATCTCCTGTAAATAGCTCCTTAGATTTTTCCTCCAGTGCTAGATGCAATTTTCTTCAATTAAGTTTAAACCTCCTGTTTTCCCAACTCCAGATACGACTCCACCCAAATCTTCAGGAAACGGTGTGATCTCTGCTAGTGGTCTTTGGGCCCTGGAACAGTCCCCTCTCCTCTACAAAGGCCCTCCTGCAACCCAGAGGAAGTGCCCCAAAGGTATGCCAATTTGCATTTCAAACCCGTGGTGTAATGAGTAACAACATTTCAAGGGAGCTAACTTTCTTGCACGCAATATTGGGATGATGCAAGTTCTCGATGCCCTTCCAAAATCAACCTGAGGCTGGCTTATTTGAAATATCTCTGCTTTCTTTTGAGCCGAGAAAGGGTTTTTCCAAGACCAATAAAAGCCCCTGCTCTCTCTGAACGTGCTTTTAAAAACACGAGAAGCGAAATGATGGGACGTGAGAAAGGCAAAACGGCAAATTCAAGTGCTGGCTTTTGGTTACAATGGCCTTGGAGAACATATTCATACAGCATAAAGCCAAGTTGTAGCTAGGCTTGATTTCCTGAACGGCGATTGTAGCTGAAACGATGACCTGTCTGAGGTTAGCTTTCCTCAATCCTGCCTTTGAATAGTAACCAGTTTTAAGCAAAAACTTTGCAAATCACGGCCCCATAACCAGGGAGTGCTTCAAACAGCCATAAATGCAGGCCGTTGCCGAGTGCCCAAAGGACACAGGACTGTGGGAGAGACAGCTGTGTCAGAACTTCAGAACCAGGTCATAAGTACTTTTTGAGGGGGTCCATCGTAATTTCAAAAGCTCGCGAAGCAACTGGTTGCTACCTGTATAGCCAAATTAGAATCGATAAAGGGGGAGGATGCTGATTGTTCTGACCCGGCTTCCTGATAAATGCACACAGCACAAGTAGTGTCACACAAACCTCTTTTTATTGTTTACAACTGCTAATTGTTTGCATTAGCAGTCTTTCAGAGTTCAAATAAAGTCAAATAAGTTTTCTTTTCAACGGCTGCTAATTAGTGTCATTAGCAGTCCGCATAAGTCCGAGCCGAAATCAAACAAGTCTGGCTAAAACTCTTTCATGTAATAGCAGATAATACACATACCTTGCTCTTAGTAGGCAAGCTGCCAAGGAACAGTTTGCAGGAGGCTTTGCCAAGTTCAAACAGGAACAGAAAAGAGGCTTGAATTTGCAAGACAATATCTGGGAATGAACGGAGTTGTTTCCTGCAAATTGGTCAATCCTTTTCCTCACTTAAATAGGCTATGGGAGTGGCCAATTATCCCCAAGCCTTACTCTCGAGTAGTCCTTCTCCTCAGGAGCCATTCCTGCCTTTTGGCAGCTCTGCACACGCGTGCATTGAGAACAGGCTCCTCCTCTTCTTCTTCGTCACTCATGGCAGCCTCTGGAGGTTCTGAAGGCCCTGGCTGAATCCCTGCCTCTGGCACTGAGCCTTCTCCAGCCTCCTCGCTGTCCGACTCTGGTACCAGTTGCACAGGCTGCTGGCGCATTACAATACCAGCCTCCTCGCTGTCTGAATCAGCTACCAGCTGCACTGGCCGCTGGCGGGCCACAACACTGATTCCTTTTCCCCTTCCCCTACACACTTCACACTAACCTAGATGACGGCAAACTGTTTTTCATCTTTCATTTGAAAAGACATTCCCTTGTGTGGTGCGGTGGCCTAGAGGTGGAGCTCTCGCCTCACAATCAGGAGGCTGTGAGTTTGATCCTAGGTAGAGGCTAAATGATCCTAGGACTGGAGGCTATAACATATGAAGAACGGTTGCAGGAACTGAGTATGTCTAGTTTAATGAAAAGAAGGACTAGGGGAGACATGATAGCAGTGTTGTTATTATTATTATTATTATTTATACTCCAAAGCACCTGAAGGCAGAACAAGAAGCAAGCGATGGAAACTAATCAAGAAGAGAAGCAACCTAGAACTAAGTAGAAATTTCCTGACAGTGAGAACAATTAATCAGTGGAGAAACTTGCCTCCAGAAGTTGTGAATGCTCCAACCCTGGAAGTTTTTAAGAAGATGTTGGAGAACCATTTGTCTGAAGTGGTGTAGGGTTTCCTTCCTAAGCAGGGGGTTGGACTAGAAGACTTCCAAGGTCCCTTCCAACTCTGTTATTATTATCTTACTGAAAGAGGCTGATATTCTCTCTGGGTACACAGAATATATCTTCTGGGGGGAAAACTCCGCATTGGCGACAGGAAGGGCATCTGGCCAGTAGACACTCAGTTCCATTCAGTTGCCCAGACTCCACCCCACAAGGGATTATGGGGTCATTAAAAGAGGATGATGATTTGAAAAGACATTTCCCTTAAGAAAGCTAGAAAGTCCTACATACCCTTCAAACAAATTGTGAATTCCCCCATTTCTGTTCTTAACAGTGTTCCATTGGGATTTTTCACACCTATTTTCTCCTATAGGGGAAGACCCGGATACATTTGGAGCTGCGTACGAGGACTTCTCTCTTTTCCGCAGCACGCTGGCCAGAAAGAGATCCATTACCAGGACCTACTCACGGAAAAGGCCACTCTGCTGAAACGAGATGGCCGGGGAATATTTTGGAGCCAGACCTTCAACCTCTTTGGGACAAACGTTGCAATCTAAATCAGGGTTCAGTCACCGAAAGGCATCGCTTGTGTGTGGCTGACAGCGATTTATTGCTGAGTTCCAAGAAGAGCAGAAATGAGTTCTGTATTTCAGGGGTCTCCAAGCTTGGCCCCTTTAAGACGTGTGGACTTCAATTCCCAGAATTCTGGGAGTTGAAGTCCACAAGTCTTAAAGGGGCCAAGCTTGGAGACCCCTGCTGTATTTTATATAGGTTTTTCTAAAGGGCTATGCCACTGTATGGCCTTTGCAAGGTTTTAAGAGGAATGTCCAGAACCGAGAGCAGTGAAAGCAACCACTTTTAAATTGTTCTTTTGTAAAATAAATGAATTTCTTTTGACAAACTGATTTTTCAAATGGTCGCTAAAGGTTTAGCACATCTTAGATTCATGCTTAAGTATTTCAAGGCTCTAACTTTGACTCAACCACACTTTTGAAGTCCTAATCCTGAACCTGTTGGCTGTATCTGGAGGGAAAGAAAAGTCAAATACCAGTTGAGTCAAATTTATGACCAAACTTTCTCAAGGGCAAACTGTAGACAAATTTACAAAGAGCTATCTAGTTTATTGAAAGTACAGTCCAGGAAGCTACTGAAAATATTTGCAAACAGATCAAATTTACTGTCCCTTTGTTTGAATGGCATTCGTTATGGGAAATCCAGATTTGCAAAGAAAAGTTTCTGTAAAGAATGGAAACAACCAGTTGCGTTGTAAAAGGAAACTATACAAAAGTAACAAAGCCAGCAAAGCCCAGGTAAAAGATCTGCGAAGATATCAACATTTGACTGGGTTCATTCATTACACTAAAACAGAATGTGATTTATACAATCTGGAGATTGTACATGCTGGAAGGGATCTTCTCATCATCTCTCTAATGCACCAATATAGTATTTCTGATAGACAGCTATCTAGCCTCTGTTTGAAGATCTCCAGCGAAGGAGACCACCAACTTCTGAGGCAGTCTTTTCCATGATTGGACATTTTCTATCATTAGGAGAACGATAATGAAAAATCTATGGCAGAGGGGTCCAACCTTGGCAACGTTAAGATTTGTGGACTTCAACTCCCATGGCTGGCTGGAGAATTCTGGGAGTTGAAGTCTACAAGTCTTAAAGTTGCCAAGGTTGAACACCGCTGATCTATGATTTCTTGTCCTGTCTTCTGGAGCAATTCTGCCACATCTATGGGACAGTCCTTCAGATACAAGGCGGCTATCATGCATCCTTTTGTTAATCCAAGCTATTGTTTCTTCAGATTTTGCATAATGGATGAACTGTCTTTTTGGTGATTTATGAGCAGTTATCTTCAGAAGGCGCTTATTAGCTTATTTTAGATGGAACCGTCAACATCTCAGAACTAGAGTGGATTTTTTCTGACATCAATGATTTCTGGATAAGACAACCCAGGGATGGTGTTCTGGCTGGCCCGGTGCAATTCTTTGCGGGATCTGGGTGGCAAAGGAATGTCCTTGGCTTGGTTAGATCTTAGGAGAAAATCTGTCTCTATTTGATGAAAATCTTCCATCATCAAGTTATTGGCACTAGACAGTGAGCAACGCCTCCAGGTGGACGGTAACGGCGTATGCACCAAGTCCCGGGGTTCTTCTCTCTTTCTTAGGTTCCTTTCTGAGGGCTCCAACTGCAAGGATGGTTCCAGCTGGCTATTTTTGGTAAAATCTTCATGTGTGCCGAGTGAACTGGGACTATCCCCAACTGCAAAGATGCTCCTCTCCATACCTGTTGTGGGAAAAGAATATTTTAGTGAGCGTGATGGAGCAACATGGTTGGAGTGGTGTGGTGGCCTAGAGGTGGAGCTCTCGCCTCACAATCAGGAGGCCATGAGTTCAATCCTAGGTAGAGGCAGATACAGTTGCAAGAAAAAGTATGTGAACCCCTTGGGATTACGTGGAGTTTTGCATGAATTGGTCATAAAATGTGCTCTGAACGTCATCTAAGTCACAACAATAGAAAAACACAGTCTGCTTAATATAATACTACACAAACATTAGATGTTGCCATGGTTTAATTGAACATAACTGTGAACATTGCTGTCCAAAAAAAATATTGCAGCACGTTAGAAGTTTGCAAAAGAGCATCTGGATGTTCCACAGCACTACTGGCAACATATACTGTGGACAGATGAAACCAAAATTGAGTTGTTTGGGAAGAACACACAACACTATGTGTGGAGAAAAAAAGGCACAGCACACCAACAGCAAAACCTCATCCCCACTGTAAAACATGGCGGAGGGAGCATCATGGTTTGGGGCTGCTTTGCTGCCTCAGGGCCTGGACGGATTGTTGTCATTGATGGG
>QLTV01004033.1:677653-690730 GCA_003457575.1 Thermophis baileyi | reverse complement strand
TAGGTTGTTTTTTTTTTTTTAATGGTTAAAACTAATGTTTGTAAAGCTGTATAGCTTTTCCTTTAGATTTGCTTTACTTCAATATTTATATCTTATTGATTTTTAGGTCTTACCTGTGTAAGGGTCAGGAGACCACATGCAGGAAAATACAATCTTCACTTAATGGACATTACTGTCAAGGAAATATAACAACTGTGGTTTTCTTAAATCAGGTTTAGGGTTTAGCATGTTGCATTAGCTCGCCAAGGAGGTAACTTGGAAGTGAGGTTGTGCAGAAAGCACAACCAAATTCCACTGAATTGTATTAAAATAAATAAATAAATAAATAAATAAATAAATAAATCTCTCCCATGTTTTCAAAGAAGGACTTCCCAGACTTGCGGTCCCAGCACTTCAAAGAAAAAAACGGCTTCCGAAGAACTACATGAGAGATATAGACTTGCACCAAATGCCCGGTTGCAGATCCTCTACCTCTTCCCATTGACTGTTTGAGCAGACATTCAGAGAAACTTTGGGATTCGGATGTAGCAAGGCAAGTACCGTAAAGGCAGGCCTGTAACAGAATGGAGCTATTGACCCAAATTCCAAAGATGGTTGACTTCCTTCTCCCAAATGCAGCTGAAAGAAGGTGAGCTCTCAAGGAGACCAAAGTGGAGAAAGAGAATCTGGCTGCAAAGATGAATGAATTTTTTTTTTTTTTATCAGTAGACGGCAGGCTGAGGGAGGAGAAGCTTGCCAATCTAACAAGGAGATACCTGTGCTTTATACTGCTCCATAGCATCCTCAAGGGCTGCCAAGAAATCCTGGTTCTCCCTCTCTAAGCGTTCTACTTGCTCCTCCAGCCTCACCACCTCCTCCTGTCTCACCGTCTCAGGTCCTCGTTGATGCCCCTCCTGGGAAAAGAAGAGAAAAAGGAGGGAAAGGAGGGATCTTCTTCATGGGATCTTCAGAAGGTTCTTGGGTCATCTCCCCGCCCAGATCAAAGAAGGAGAAGAGCAAGGGGGCATGCATAAGTGCACCAGCGTGCCTACCGTCCCTGTCCTACTGTACCCATTTGTATGTACTCATTTTATGTGTTTATGGCTATGTTTTGCTTCTTTATATCCATTTATTTGTGCCATTTTTTCATGTGTCCTGTTTCCTTGCACTTGTTGACAAATAAATAAATAAATAATAAATAAAAATAAATCATCATAACCCACTCTCAGTATCAACCCATGAGATGCTGTTGGCAGAAACAGCTCCATGTCTTGTACCCAGGGGTGGGCTGCTCCGGGTTCACCCGGGTTTGGGCGATCCTCTAGCGAAGATTCTGCATGGTTCGGCAAACCCCCAAATCCCACTCCTGACTGGCCACGCCCACCCCACCCCTCCCAGGAGTCTCCACGCAGCCCATTTTGGATGCCAGGTAAGTGCAGGGCCCGTGCGGAGGCTCAGGGAGGGCGAAAAACGGGCCTACCGGAGGCTCCGGAAGGCCGGAAACGGGCCCATTTCTGGCTTCCAGAGGGCCTCCAGAGCCCAGGGGAGGACGTTTTCACCCTCCTGGAGGCTCAAGGAAAGCCTCCGGAGCCCGGGGAGGGCGAAAAACGGGCATCCCGCCATGGTGCAGGAGGCCGACTAGGCCACGCCCACCATGGCCACGCCCACCCAGCAACTGAGCAGAGAACCTGTTGCTAAAATTTTTGAAGCCCACCCCTGCTTGTACCCTAAGGGAGACTATTTAATTACATCTCCACCTTGAATGGTCCCCCAAGAGCAAAAAAATAAAAAATAAAATAACATCCAAAATCATCAATCATGTCCCCTCTAAAGACTTCACAAGCATAATAGCTTCTGGCAGCTCTTTCAAAACCAGCCACAATTGGTTGCTTGCTGGCTGCTTATCTTTAAGACACTCTGAGATTAGTAACTTAATAATGAAAGAAGATTAACAAAATAGAAATAAATACAGTTATATAGAATAGATATATATAAGAATATATACTGTAAGCAATATTTCTATTGGATCGTACCTGACTATAGTTTAAAACGTATAGAGCCATAAAGATATAGAATGCTATGGTACAACTATGATAATAATGGTTATAACTATGACAACATTATGCATTTAAGAGAGACTATAATGTATGATTAAAAGAATACTGGTTATAATCAGGTTGTATAATACTATGTATACTTAAAAAGGACTGGATACAGCCAGTACACTGTCGTTGCAAAAATGAAAATATGATGTATTATAAAGAAAAATGTATAATAAAAATATTTATTTAAAAAAAGACACTCTGGTTTTTATATTTATATATAAAAAGAAGAGCAGCCAGTGCATTTATTTGACTAACATTTAGTAAAAGAACCAAAACAATTTTCAAAGCATGCCCTTTCATTTTATTATTATTATTATTATTTATTAAATTTGTATGCCGCCCAACTCCCAAGGGACTTTTACATAATCTATAATTATCTCCAGGTATTCACGAAACGGTTGCAAGTTCTTTTGGCAAACATTGAAGTCTTGCCATTTTCAGGGTTGCATTGTTTTACTTATTTCATGATTCACTTGTATTAATCCTTTTCATTTATTTAGTTGTTAAACTTCTACACGGCCCGTGTCATCTAAGTGATTCTGGGTGGTTTACAACAACAGTAAACTTTTAAGTTTCCTACAGACTTTTTCTTAACTGGCAACATATCAAAGTCATTTGTGGATGATAAAATATTCTCCCTTTCTTTTGTGCACCATTGACCCAAACACAGAGCATTCAAGTGCTCTTTTCCTATCACTGTACCAATCACATGCAAGCAACCAGAACCACACGTGGACAGGCCCAAGTAGATATTTTATTGTTGATCACCTATATTACAAGAATCTTGCCAAGGGAAGTCTGCCTTCCCCTGGGAAACAGCAGATATAGACAGGGGTGGGCTTCAAAAATTTTAGCAAGGGTTCTCTGCCCGGTTGCTGGGTGGGCATGGCCATGGTGGGCGTGGCCTAGTCAGCCTCCTGCATCACGGCTTTCCTCGAGCCTCCAGGAGGGCGAAAACGGACTCCCCAGGCTCCGGAGACCCTAACTTCTGGTAGGCCCATTTTTCGCCCTTCCCGAGCCTCCCCGCGCACCTTACACTTACCTGCATCCAAAACGGGCTGCGTGGGGACTCCGGGGAGGGGCGGGGTGGGCGGGGCCAGCCAGGATTGGGATTTGGGGGTTCTCCGAACTGCATAGAATCTTAGCTAGAGGTTCTCCCAAACCCCTGCGAACCCCCAGCAGCCCACCCCTGGATATAGACATAACAGTTTGACCTCAGATGTTTCCTCCCTTGAACCGCCTCTTTCCTCCCACAAATGGGCCCCCTGCCCTTCAGTTGGTGGTTCCACCCCAGTACCTGAGTCTTGACCAGCTTGGAACTGGAAGTTTTGGAGTGCGGCTCCTCAGCCGAAGTGCTTCCAATCCCGCTGTCTACGCCGGTGGTCAAGCTCGGCTCACTTGCCCCATTTTCCACCGCACACAGCCAATCCTTCACCCGGAGCCCCTGTTCCTCTGTCAAATTGCCCTCCCCTTGCAGTTCCATTAAGAGCTGATAGGCGGCGTCTGTGCAAGTCCGGTAGTGGTTGCATTCAGCTCGTAAGCGAGCCACGCTTTCCTCCAAGTGACCCTTGATGGGCACCTCCGATCGGCGGAGGATGCGAGTCTCTGACCGGTGTCTCTGTTCCAAGGCCCTCTGAAGCTTCTTGAGACGCAGCTGTAGGGCTTCTACGGGCTCCACCTCCTTGCTGCAATTCACCACGGCCCAATTTTTGATATTCTGAGCCCATCTGGCATAATTCAGAGTAGTCAGACTCTCATCAAAGTCGGAGGAGGAAGGGCTGACGCAGGCAATCATCACGGTTTTGGCGTTCCCACCTAAGGAGCCTTTCAAGATCCTGAAACCAGAGCAGGATCTCATATTAGCAAGGCAGAAGTAGAGCGGGAGGAATCACGCTTAAAGAAGGAACAATGCGGTCCAGTTTTTGTTTTGGGTCATAAATAGCTCTCGGGAAGGAAAAACCTATCGGAGGCTGCAAATGAAAATAACGGTGGCATTGAAGTTCGTTATTTATGCAGTTCTTAGCTTCAAATCAATTTTATTTCAGGAAGAAGGAAAAAAATCACCTGTTGGCATTGTAGAGTCCTGGCCCTGAATTTAAACTTATGATTTGTTTAAATATTTTTGCTGACTAGGCTACAATTGTCTGGGTTCTCATGATGTGCCACAAACCTTAGCTTCCAAACTATCATCAGCGTTTGTGTTCTGCAAAACCAGCCAGCAAAGCCTTTAAAATCAAGATTTGTGACTCTGCATATTGTTTGAACCCAGCCTGCTGTGATTTATCCAATGTCCCTGTTAAATCCATGATGATTTAGCATGTGCTAACCCAGCCAAAGTATTTCCCAACGATGAGATGTATCATCCATTTCGGCTTAAAATGGAATGAAGGGAGATAAGCAAAGGACAATTCCAAGAGAGGAATTTTTAAAAAAAGCTTTTAAGGTTGGATTTTAAAATGAAGGTACTACATCTCTTTGGGCTGTCTGCCTCCTGAGATAAGGAACACTCCCAACCTCCTGGCCTTCAAGAGGAACTTGGAAACTATTCTTCTGAAGGCCATTTGTACACAGGTCTTTTAAGAGGGTGAATTAAAAAGATAAGATGGATCAGTGTTTTTACTGATCGGCAAAATTTCTTGGAGTTCCATAACAACCATTGAGAGGATGGAAACGGCCAGTTGATCAATGGCTACAGGTGATTCTCGACTCACAACAGTTAGTTGAGTGGCTTGTTCAAAGTTACAACGGCACTGAAAAAAGTGACTTATGACGGTTTTTCACTTAGGACTGTTGTGGCATCCCCATGGACATGTGATCAAAATTCAGGCGCTGGCCACTGACTCATAGTTATGGCAGTTGCAGTGTCCTGGGCTCATGTGATCCCCTTTTGCGACCTTCTGTCAATGGGGAAGCCAGATTCACTTAACAACCATGTTATTAACTTAACAACTGCAGTGATTCATTGAACTGTGGCAGAAAGGGCGCAAAATGGGGCAAAATTCACTTAACAACAGAAATTTAGGGCTCAATTGTGGTCAGGTTTATTATTACAGTCAGAGACCAGAACAAATAAAAACACTCAGGGATTATCCAGTTAAAAATTCTAGAATAAGATAATAACAGATATTAAAATCCAGTCTGTCAGTTACACCTGGCCTAACTATACTATAATAACAATCCATAAACTGGGAGGCCCGTAGTCATTAAATACTAAAAAAAAATTATTTGTTCTGGTCTCTGACTGTAATAAACTTGATTTGATTTTGATTTGATTTGAATACAACCGCTTCAGCAAAGCAGATAAGAGGATAAGAGTACATCCTAAATTGAGGAACCAGAAGGAAACTACCTGGTGATTTTGGAATCCCGATACGGGATGTGGCTGCTTTTCCGGCGGGGGTCTCCCAGGGCACTGATGACGTTGCCCAAGGCCAAGAGGCTGGCGTTGATCTGGATGCTCTCCTTCAGCCTCTCCCCAGTACACCCTGACTTCACCACCCGCTCAGAACCGGCCAGATCCACAAAGTGAAACTTGGACTTCAGAACCTGCCCAGAGGTTGGTGCCACCAAAGTCTTCTCTGGGCAGGCGAAGCGAGCGAGACAGTTGCTGCTCTGCCTTCGTGCCATGGTCACAGTAAAGATGGTGTGGGAACGACTGGACCTCCTGTTGAGGTGGGTGCTTCCTGTGTGCTTGGCTGCGTTGCCCATTTCCAGCAGGCTCAGAACCTCATCCAGACCTTCCACTTCAGTTTCCTTCACCCCGTGCAGCACTGCAACAAGAGAAGGAAGGAAAGAGACTGGGCTCCCTTGTTGTAATAAACCATGCTTTGTCTAATCGTGGTTTCAAAGATACACCTGGTTAACTTCTCATAAAATTTGATTCAGAACATAGCAATCTTCATCCTAGATCAACATGAGAAAGGAAGCTGGTAAAAAACCAGCCAAGATGGTTGAGCCATAGCTAACAACGACCACAGTTGATACGGTATAAAAAGAGGATGTAGCTCTTGAATAAAACAGGTATGGATTCAAAACTTCTCTGCCATTACTCAGTGGCTACATTGGCCTCGCCTATGATTCATGTATTTTATATTAGGGTAAATCACTGTGCAAAAATGGTACTGCGACGTCTAGTTTCACAACACATCTTTGTGCTAAGGAAACAATAAAATTAGGAAAGAGAAGCAAAGTTCTAAAACAAACAAAGTACTAAAACAAAGCAGGCAATCTTTCCCAGAATTTTATATACTATTCTGGCAGCCATGATTTTAAAAAAGAGGGACAATAATGAAAGAAGTGGATAATATAGTACCGATAGTAACAGCTACCTTAGGTGCAATCCCAAAACAACTGCAGAACCACTTAAAACACCATCGGCATTGACAGAATCACCTTCAATCAATTGCAAAAGGCAGCTTTACTTAGAACAGCTTACATCCTGTGACAATACCCTTAATATCAGCAAATAGCAACATATGCTATCCCTGGTCCTTGGGAAGGACTCAAAAGATGGATAAAAGTGCCAAATCCAATCTAAACATCTGGTTGACTGTGCAACCAACCATAGTAACAACAACACATAGAGGACAATAACAAAAAAGAGGGGGGAAATAGCCAAATCAGTTTCCAAAAATCTTACTGGAAAATCGAATGCCTAGCAAGGGACAGATGTTGAAAACCACTTCTCTGACCCCAAACTTTGAGCAACAAACTGTGCTATTAAACTCTTGTTACAAAGGAGGAAAAACACATGCCATAAGGGGTTCCTTATGGAGGAAGGAGGGGGGAGAGAGAAGAGTCCTTATACCCATATTCCCCGTGTCATCTTCCCATATCTGGATGTCCTTGCTGGCCGTGTCCACCTGCAACAAGTCTCGGAACTCCTCCTTGTACACTTCGAGGTAAGACACACGGACAGTGTAATTGAGCAGATCGTTCTCATCCATCAGCTTGAAGGCCTCAGCCATGGCACGAGGGATGATGCCCTGCTCATCCTCATTGATGGAAGCTGGATGGGAGAAACGGAGTTATTAGAGGCACTGGCTGCAAGGAGGGTGCATCCCCTCCTTAAGGGAAATGGTCTGATGCAACTGAATGGATGTGTTCTTGGAGACACCCCTGACATACATGCTCGCATTTCCACCAAAGGCAGACCTCCTAACAAGGGCACATATGTTTGGCAGTGCTTTGAAGAAAGCGCATTGCACAGGATATATAAGCAGTGCATAAATTAATAATAAAACAAGAGTGTTTTCAGGGTTGTTTTCAACAAACTAGAGGGAGGGAGGGAGGGAGGAAAGGAGGAAAGGAGGAAAGGAGGAAAGGAGGGAGGGAAGGGAGGGAGGAAGGGAGGAAGGAAGGAGGGAGGTGGGAAGGAAGAATGCAAGAATACAGTACACAAGTTATTTACCCAAGTTTGTATAGCAACCAGAGAAACAAAAAAAAAAAAAAATATCAGTGACCAATATGAAAGTGGACAACTGTCATGGACACGGATTTTTAAAATCTGGATTCACCCATAACTTTTAACACTAAAACATTTTGGGTAATCCAAAAAGGGCAACCCTACAAACGCAGGATGTGCTTATATTAGTGCAACCTTCCCCAATTTGGCCATTTGCAGAAAAGTTGGACTGTATTGGTTGGATGTTGCAGTTCAGCACATCTGCATAGGTCCTGCTTGGGTAAGCCCTCAACTTACAACAGTTCGTTTAGTGGCCATTTGAAGTTACAAAGGCAGTAAATAAAGTGACTTATGACTGTTTTTCTACACTTCTGACCCTTGCAGCATCCCCATGGTCACATGACCAAAAAAAAAAAAATCAAAATTCAGATGCTTGGCAGCTGACTCGCATTTATGATAGTTGCTGTGTCCCAGGGTGGTGTGATCACCTTTTTCAGCCTTCTGACAACCGAAGTCAGTGGGGAAGCTAGATTAATGACGGTGTTACTAACTAAACGTGCAGTGATTCACTTAACAGCTGTGCCAAGAAAGGTTGTAAAATGAGGCAAAATTCAACTTAAGAACCATCTCACTTAGCAACAGAACTTTTAGGCTCCCTTGTGGTCATAAGTCAAGGACTAACTGTATTCATGCCTTCTAGTTCACCGCAGTAAACACACATGTATTTGTGTACGTTTTCTGCAATATTTCACTTCAATTGTGAACAAATACAAAACCCGGGAAGAGTGGATGGATATCGGGGGAAAGAAAACATTTTAAAGCTGGTTTTCTAGAAAAGTAGGGCCGGTCAGTCCTAGAGGAGATCAACCCTGACTGCCCTTTAGAAGGCCAGATCCTGAAGACGAAACTCAAATACTTTGGCCACCTAATGAGAAAGAAGGACTCACTGGAGAAGAGCCTAATGCTGGGAAAGATTGAGGGCAAAAGAAGAAGGGGACGGCAGAGAATGAGGTGGCTGGATGGAGTCACTGAAGCAGTCGGCGTGAGCTTAAATGGACTCCAGAGGATGGTAGAGAACAGGAAGGCCTGGAGGAACGTTGTCCATGGGGTCGCGATGGGTCGGACACAACTTCACAACTAACAACAACAAAGTAAGAGAGACTTTAAAGGACTTAATTTATGCAAGAAAACCAGGGAACTTACAGACACGCGCTTCTCCAATGGTGTAGGTCTTCCCCGAGCCCGTCTGGCCATAAGCAAAGACGGTGACATTAAAGCCTTCCAGGAATGCTTCCACCAGCGGTTGGATACAGGTGGCATATACAGACACTTGGTCTGATATTTCGGTGAAGATTGTGTCGAACTGGAAATGTCGGGTGTGGCCCAAAGTCACTTCCTTCTTCTCGGGGTCTCCCTGGAGGCAGATCTGGTGCCCGTGTAACTGTTCCTTGGGCAACAATGGCCGAATGCGCACGGCTACCCTGACAGGTGTCTCTTCCATCAAGGGCTGGGCCTTGGCTTTTAGACCCATGATTGGCAAGGGGAGGAAGTCAGGAGAGACACAGGCCAAAAGAAGGTACCATCTTTCTGCTAGGAGAAGAAAGAAAGAGGTAATAATAACAGGATAATAATAACAAAATAATAGAGTTGGAAGGGTCCTTGTAGGTCATCTAGTCCAAACCCCCCACCCAAGCAGGAGATCCTACACCATTTCTGACAGATGGCAGTCCAGTCTCTTCTTGAAAGCTTCCAGTGATGAACTTCTGAAGGCAAGCTGTTCAGGGGTGGGTTCCACTTACCTTCCCCACCAGTTTGCATCGCGACGTTCCCTCGTGCAATTTTGCTTCCGCACATGCTCAGTAGCTGCAATCAGCCCGAAACACAGCTGAGGAGCTGATCAGCTGTGCTTCGGGCGAAGGAATAAAGGTCAGTATTAACACGGGAGCGGGTGGGAGGGCCCTTTTTCAAGCGTCTGAACAAGAAACACCTTCCGAACAGTAAAAAATTCACAAAAAATTCACAAAAAAAGATGGCGGCGGCCACGGACCGGCACCGACCGAACCGGATCCGTGACGTCACCAGCGGGTCACTACCGGTTCTGGCGATCCAGTCCGATTTGGGAGGAACCCATCCCTGAAGCTGTTCCATTGGTTGATTGCTCTCACTTCTTGATTCTCTCATTTCTAGGCAGAATCTCTCCTTGTTCAGTTTCCATCCATTATTCCTTGTCTGGCCTTGTCTGGTGCTTTGGAAAATAGCTTGACCCCCTCCTCTCTGTGGCAGCTCCTCAAATATTGGAACACTGCTTTCATATCTCCCCTGGTTCTTCTCTTCACTAGACTAGCCATGCCCAGTTCCTGTAACCGTTCTTCATATGTTTTAATCTCCAGTCCCCTAATCATCTTTGTTGCTCTTCTCTGCACTCTTTCTAGAGTCTCAACATCTTTTTTATAGTGTGGTGACCAAAACTGGGTGCAGTATTCTAGGTGTGGTCTTACTAAGGCTTTACAGAGTGGTATTAGTATATCACGTAGGTCGAGAAGAGGGAGCTGTGTAGGCAGCCTGCTATGAGAGAGAGACTTTTTGCCGGGGCTGCCGGCGTTCCTAATAAAGGAATCATTGATTTAACTTCAGGGGGTTCGTCATGTTTGGGAGCTGGGTCAGAACAGGAATTTTGAGCCCATGTGGTGGGTGGCTTCCATGGTGGGCAAGTGACAAAATACCCCCAATTTAGTAGAAGGTGAACTAGCCCCCAATGGGTCCTTTGGAGCATTTAAACCCATGATATTCCCAAGATCTAGGAGAAAGATGGACCCAGAAGAGAAGGTGGGACCTGCCTGCAGCATCCCCTGTCCCAAGGATGGGAAGTGTAACCGAGGCTGCTTCTAGGGTAGAAGCTGGTCTGTTGGAGCCACCTCTTCGTTCTTTCCACTCCCTTACCAGGGACAATCACCGAGTCCTCTCCATATGCTCAGAGGCATCCTGTAGCCAAACAGAGGGAGCCGCCTCCCTGTTCCGACTCACCTTACGCCGTCTCCTCCTTGCGAACCACAACCTCCCCCCCCCCCAAGTCCTGGGATAGCCGGCGCGGAGCAATGGCGTCAAGGGGCGGCTCCTTCACTCCCCCCACCCCGTCCGAGGAAGACTGGGGAGAGGGGGGTGGGGGAAGGGGGAGGAAGGAGGAAGAGGGAGATTCTGGATCCGCGGGTCCAGAACGCGCCGCTATTTCTGGGAAGAAGATGAAGCGGCTGCTCTCTCTCTCTCTCTCTCTCTCTCTCTCTCCAGAGGGAGAGGGAGACGCAGGATGCATCTGGAAAGCAAACAGGGACCGTTTGGTTTTCCAGATGTTGGCGGACTACAGTTCCCAGCAGCTCCAGTCTGAAAAGCATGCCGGGAATTGTCCTGCATCAACATCTGGGAGGGGAATGGGATGGTGGTGGAGGAAGCCTCCCTTCTTGGAAAGAAGCGCATCCCCTTTGAGGGCGAACGGGGCTGGACGCAGCCTGGCTTTGCTGTTCACTCCGGGAGAAAAATTCTCTCGGGCGATCTGGGTTTTTTGTTTTTTGTTTTTTGTTTTTTGTTTGTTTTTCCCTTCGGTGCAAACTTGTCGTGCCCGCAGCCTGCGACGCCTCAGTAGCAGCGTTAATAGCCTCTTTTGAGTTGCAGAGTTTTGTGAGACGCTCTCTGCCATTTAATTTCATTTCATTTAATTTATTTATTTGTCAAGCATATATGATTACAAGCAAAGTATAGACAAAGTATAAACATGATTGTAGATATATACATATACATATACATATACATGAGTACAAGAAGTATGAATATATGGGTACATTAGGACAGGGACGGTAGGCACGATTGTGCGCTTATGCACGCCCCTTACAGACCTCTTAGGAATGGGGTGAGGTCGATGGTAGATAATCTAAGGTTAAAGTTTTTGGGGTTTGGGGAAGAAACAACTGGGTCAGGTAATGTATTCCAGGCATTGACCACTCTGTTGTTGAAGTCGAATTTTTTGCAATCAAGTTTGGATCGGTTTACGTTAAGTTTGTATCTATTGTGAGCTCGTGTATTGTTGCGGTTGAAGCTGAAGTAGTCATTAACAGGTAGGACGAACGGTATTTAGACAAATTTAGGTGAACGGTAGCTTTAATTTTGAATACTTTTTTTTTTGACTTCCGAAAATGTCTGGCCCATGTGGTCCTTCAAGGGACCATGAAAACCGCGGGGAAGAGAATCGGGCGCGGGGAAGGGAATCGGGCGCGAAGAAAAAGTTTTGATTTTATTGTGAAATACGCACTTAGTAAGACGGAGGGAATGCTCGAGGTGCTTCTGCTTTTTTTTAGGAGCTGAATCCTGGTTTTCGGAATAGCTGGAGAAGTGCGCTTCTTTTTTCAAAAGAAAAAGAAGCTGGACTGCCATCAGTCAGAAATGGTGTAGGGTCTCCTGCTTGGGTGGGGGGTTGGACTAGATGACCTACAAGGTCCCTTCCAATTCTGTTATTCTGTTAAAAGCACAAGGAAGTCGGATCTGTTGTTCCTCACTTTTAAAAAGCAGTGGCAGAAGAGGAAGCGGAGGGCTTTACACGACAAAATACGCTGGGCCCCTTTTTTCTCCCAGCTGCAATTAGCAAGATTCAGTGGTGAAATCCAATTTTTTTTACTACCGGTTCTGTGGGCGTGGCTTGGTGGGCGTGGTGTGGCTTGGTGGGCATGGCTTGGTGGGTGTGGCAGGGGAAGGATACTGCAAAATCCTCATTCCCTCCCCACTCCTGGGGAAGGATACTGCAAAATCCCCATTCCCTCCCCACTCCAGGGGAAGGATACTGCAAAATCCCATTCCCACCCCACTCGGGGGCCAGCCAGAGGTGGTATTTGCCAGTTCTCCGAACTACTCAAAATTTCCGCTACCGGTTCTCTGAACTACTCAAAATTTCCGCTACTGGTTCTCCAGAACCTGTCAGAACCTGCTGGATTTCACCCCTGACAAGATTCCTTCAATAAGCCACGATCAGCCAGGTTTAGCCAATAAACCATGGATGGTGGTGGATCCTGCCCTTGTTCCTTAAAAAGGAAGAGGAGAAAACAGACATACGAACGCTTATTTAAAAGAGTTGTGGCTTTCTTAGTAAACCTTTTACAAGTTTATTTTGGAAATAATGTGATTTCAAAACCAGAAAGATACAACGTAGCTCAGTGAAGCTGTGTTCCTATCATGCTTAATGAAGACTGTGATAGAAATAGTATTGTACAAAGGAGATGGGCTAATGCAATAACTAGGTTAATCGTAAAGCCACCAGAGTCTAGAAAAAGTAAACAGAAAAGTACCTGTCCCGTGGAGCGTTCATCAACCCCTCTCTCTCCCCCTACAAAAATAGCTATTTCTTCCAGGGGAAAAAATGTTTTGATTTCAATCACCACGGATCAGGAATCAACAATAATTTGAAAGCACCAAAAAAATAATAAAAATCCACCGATATCCAACCATGGCACAGACATGCCTGGGAATTTCTTTCCCTCTATTATGTCCCCCTGATGTTGTCTTTGTCACATCCCCAGCCCATACAGAATAGAATAGAATAGAATAGAA
>QLTV01004033.1:658542-676372 GCA_003457575.1 Thermophis baileyi | reverse complement strand
AGGGGGCAGGGAGGGGGTCATGGCAGCGGGGGGGTCGTGGCAGCAGCGGGGGGGGGTCGTGGCGGCAGCGGGGGGTTGCAGGGGGGTCGCGCCATTAGAAAGGTTGAGAACCACTGTTTTAGAGAGTCGTTGAGGCCACTTGGAGGTTTATCTGTGTCTTCAGGGTCAGCCAAGTAGTGCAAATGGGTGTGGAGCCTTCTTGGAACTGCTGAAAGATTGTGTTGTTAGTGATGATCATCACTAATTATCCGGGAAGGAAGTCAGAGGATGGCATCAGCTGCCCCAGCAGAGCAAGACCAGGGGAGTCAATTTGACACTGGCATAGTTTTGTGCCAATTCAAGAGTGGGCAGAAAGCTCTTCAGCTCAGCAGTCTAGTGGTCTAGTGGTTAAGGCATCAGGCTAGAAAGCAGGAGACTATAAGTTCTAGTCCTGCCTTAGCCATGAAAGCTGGCTGGGTGACTTTGGGCCAATCACCAGCTGACAGTGAGTTAGGTACAAAATACAGCTGGGTGACTTTGGGCCAGTCACTCTCCCTCAGCGCAACCCACCTCACAGGTTTGTTGTGGGGAAAATAGGAGGAGGAAGGGGTATTAAATATGTTCATCGCCTTGAGTTTATTTGCAAACATAATAAAAGTGGGATACAAATAAATAAAGATAGTACTGTACTGGCTCTCAACTCCTTGTTCCAATAGTAGTTGCACATTTTGTTGTGCTTACATTGACCACGAGAGGGAACCTTGATCTGTACAGATCCAAGCATGTAGCATTCATCTACATAAAACGAGGGTGGAGGCATCGATGGGGTGCAGCACCCCAAAAGATTGCACTACTGAAAAAAAGTTGGTGGGATCTTTCGCTGTTTTCCACACAAGATGAATAAATCTCTTTTAATGCAATTTGTTTCCTTTAAAAAAAAACAGAAGGAGGGAAAAAAATGATATTTTCCTATCATCACCATTCCTATGGCAGTGCCCCCCCCAACCTTTTGGGCACCAGGGACTGGTTCCATGGGGAGAGATTTTTCCGTGAACCGGAGGGGTGGTGGTGGTTCCGTGGGCTGCCTATATCTGGCGGATGGTTTGCGCGGCCTGGTTTCTGGCATGCTGTGGATCGGTGCTGGTCCCCAGACTGGGGGCTGTGGACCCCCGATTTAGATAGCAGAAAGGTTGCTCATCTCAAAAGTTAGGAATAATAAGGCGGACTTGGTTCAAGATACTGGCTGCCTGTAGTAGAATAATGGGACTGCTTTACAAGGTGGCAAATATGACCCATTAGAACCAGAGCCACTGAATCTAGGAACTATCTCCTCCTGAAGCTTGGCAGATGAATATAAAATTAAATTTAAAAAAAAAATTAAAAATAATACATTGGCCTGAAATTGCCTCTTGCAAAACCTAGGGCCAGCCCAACCTGCTTACGGATTCCTACCTTACATGAATACGTTCTATGTGACTCTATGGCGTGGCTTTTCTGCATAGACACATTACTCTGCCTATGCGCTTTGAACATCAGTAACTGGCTCATCAGAGCCCCACCCTATATGGGAAGTGTGTGCAACACACCAAAAAGACTTGAGTTCCTACAGATACAGAAGACTATGAGTCTCACCCGAATCTTTTAGTTGCTCCAAGGTGGGTCCTGTCCATCATTAATGTTCATTCTATCCATGGATGTGGGGCGGAGTAGAATTAGCCTGCTACATTTGTTAACTGAGTGATGACCACTGACATTCTGGTTTTATTGCTCTTAAGAATGTGTTGGTTAGTAGCTTCCAGGAAGGGAACCCCTTCAGTTCCTCTGGCTTGGTATGATCCATGCAAATAACTCCCACTGGTGGCAAGTGAGAAAGACTCATTCTTGTTTTGACTGAACAGGGGGGAAAACAGCTGAAACAGTTTCCCCAGTTGATAATCTGGACGAAACGAGAGATCTTTATCAATGGTCCTTCGAATCCCCCTTCGCAGGAGTGCCAGCTTCACTCCTGACCACCAGCCTGGGGCAGAAGTCTCCACTTCTACCCCTGTGAAAATGGAAGCCAACGTGGTGGTCCTAGGAGCAGACAGCGTGGGAAAGTCAGGTAAGTTGGCGACAAAACTACTCCAGGGTGTTTGCTATTCTAGGCTGCGAAATAATCTCTCTCCGCTATTTTTTTTTTTTTTTTTAAAAAGACCCACAGAAAGAAACTTGCAAACATGCAATGCAAGCTTCAGTGCGCAGGGTATCAATGAAAAGTGAAAGTTGCCCTGCCCAGAAACGGTAGACAGGTAAAATGGAATGCTGCAACATTTAATGAGTAAAACTATTTATATGTGGCTAAACAGTTCTCTGCTTCATTAACCAAACAAATTACTAACCGGCTTGTCAGATTCCGTAAGCGCTGCACAAGAGGGAAAGGGAATTAAGGTGGTTGTTCACACCGCTGGTCACAATTCTGATCTTCCACGCGCTTCCATTGCAATTATTTGCATGTTTAACACCGAGTGAGTCTTCTTGAATTCAGAGATCTTATGCCCAGCCACAACCTGGATCTCTTAACCTGCTGAGCTGAGATGTTATGATCGGATTTGCACATTATGTGCTTTTTATAAGTTGCCAACCTTAAGATGTGTTTGGGACGAAAGGGAATTCTTCAGCTTCCTTCCCCCCCCACCCCCAAAAAATTAATACATGGGTTTATCATTGAGTAAACAAAGTCTAGAATAATGCCTAAATGTGTTTAGGATGATAAGCAAAAATTTTGAGCATAAATATATGGTTGCAAACAAGCTGATCACTTTTTAGGGGAATTAATTTTCAGCTCTGCAAAAATGGAATAACCTAGAGAGTGCTGCAAACATTGATTCTACAAAAGTTTTAGCGTTATTTTCTATTGAAATCTACAGGGTCTACATGAAACATTAAAAATAGGGTAACGTGTTAAGGTACAAAGGTAAATTTTGAGGACACGGGTCTTTAAATATTTTTTTTTTTTTTTTTTCTTGGTTTTTTTTTTTTCCTCTTTTTTTTTTTTTTTTTTTTTTTTTTTTTTTTGTCTTTTTTTTTTTTGCTTTTTTTTTTTTTTTTTTTTTTCTTACCTGTTTTTTTTTTTTTTTTTTTTTTTTTTTTTTTTTGCTGGTGAATGATAACATCCTTTTCCATTCCTCGTCCTGCCCCATCTGTTCTATATAACAGTTTCAACTCCCACTCTTTTTCACAGCTCTGACGGTGCGTTTCCTTACCAAAAGGTTTATTGGAGAATATGGAGACATGGGTGAGTGTTTGGATCTTTACACAGTTTGGGGCTGGTTAATAATCTCTTTCATCCTGGGAATGGTGGGTGATGGATGGACCATCAAATTGGACACCCACAAGAAACCCACCAGAATATCTTTTGGGTAGGGCAGTGTTTCTACACCTTGGCTGCTTTAACATATCTGGACTTTAACGGCCAGAATTCCCCAATCGGACTTGCTGGCTGGAGAATTCTGGGTGTTAGTCCACATATCTTAAAATAGCCAAGGTTGGGCTAAGGGGTGATAGGGAAGAAAGGAAATTTGAGATTCATAGGGACATGAAAAGAAAACTAAAAATGCTATCCTATGTTCTGTTTATCCTTGATTAAATCATTCGTTTCTTTTGATTAGCATCTATGGCTTTCAGAATAGAATAGAATAGAATAGAATAGAATAGAATAAAAAGAAAGATTAACTAATTTTCACATTCTGAATAGAATGGAATGGAATGGAATGGAATGGAATGGAATGGAATGGGAATAGGAATAGGAATAGGAATAGGAATAGGACAGAATTCTTTATTGGCCAAGTGTGACACACAAGGAATTTGGAAGGGACCTTGGAGAACTTCTAGTCCAACCCCCTGCTCAAGCTGGAGACCATCCACCATTTCAGACAAGAGACTGTCCAGTCTCTTCTTAATAGCCTCCAGTGATAGAGTACCCACAACTTCTGAAAGCAAGCCGTTCCACTGGTTAATTGTCGTCACTGTTAGTAAGTTTCTCACTAATTCCAGGTTGCTTCTCTCCTTGATTAGTTTCCATCCTTTATTTCTTGTCTTGCCTTCTGGTGCTTTGGAGAATAAGTTAACCCTCTCTTCTTTGTGGCAGCCCCTCAAATACTGGAATACTGTGTTCATATCACATATGACATATATCATGTCATATATGCTATATGACCACATATGTAAGATGGCTAACAACTTGAAAAAGAAAATGGATTAAAGTTTTAAAACGCAATTGCAAATCAACAGTTCCATAGGCTTCAAAATCATTTAGCATTTAAAATCCTAGCAAAAGAGTTGGTTTTTTCCCCAAAATGCTAAGAGTGGGGGAAACTGAGCAGCACCAAATTAAGCAGCACAGTAATTGACCAAGATCACATGATACGCTGAAGTGATAAATGATTATTTTAAGATCGCAGCGGGTATTTTCAGAACACTTGAGGTAGAATCTAAACAAATCCAGGCCAATTTAGCAAGGCCATTAAGCAAGCTTTACACGTCTTGTCAAAAAGGAAAATAACTCTTATTTTAAAGCAATACCCCAAAAGAGGAAATTAGGCTGGAAAAACCCAGGTCTGCTTACCATATGTCATCTTCAGACCCCTTCATTTTAAAGGAAAATTATTTATGTAAAACATGTTCAGATAAGTGCACAATAATAATGGTAAGCTATAAGCAGGGGTGAAATTCAGCAGGTTCTGACAGGTTCTGGAGAACCGGTAGCGGAAATTTTGAGTAGTTCGGAGAACCGGCAAATACCACCTCTGGCTGGCCCCAGAGTGGGGTGGGAATGGGGATTTTACAGTATCCTTCCCCTGTCACGCCCACCAAGCCACGCCCACAGGACCAGTAGGGAAAAATTTTGAATTTCATCCCTGGCTATAAGCCATAGTTTATATTCTCCAGTGGGAGGACTCACCTATCCTGCTAAATCCAAAGGTGATTTGTTTCATTTGACTTAGTGGAATGTGCGAATACAGTCAGTTGTGGTTTATTTAAAAACTGTTATTGAGCAAACCTTGGCTTGGTCACCAGCTTGTTTGAGGACAAAGTGCTCTTTCTTTCCTTCCGCCATGAAATTAACCAATCTAATATCACACTTGGTGCAAAAAAAAATTTTTTTTTTAAGAAGACCAATGAAAGGCCAGCACAGGGCATGTGTTAGGGCAGTGGTTCTCAACCTTTCTAATGCCGCGACCCCCCTGCGACCCCCGCCCCCTCCCTGCGCATGATGAGGTGACAAAGGGGGCGGGGCACCAGGGGTGAAATGTTCCCGGTTCGGGCGTGCCTGCGGGTCGCCAGACAGGAGACTTCACCCAGACGCCGCCATTTGGGTTCTTTTACCCTCTGCGCATGCGCAAAGCATTCTGCGCATGCGCAGAGGATAGAAGAACTCAAATGGCGGCGTCCGGGCTACCAGCTGTCCGGCGACCCGCAGCACGGCCGAACCGGGACCTTTTCACCCCTGCAGTGACGGTGGCAGCAAGATGGCGGGCTAACATGCGCGGCGACCCCTGTGAAATGGTTGTTCGACCCCCAAAGGGGTCGCGACCCACAGGTTGAGAACCGCTGTGTTAGGGTGTTGAACTGGGACTGGAAAAACCCAGGTTCACGTCTCCTCTCAACCAGTGATGGGGCTCACTAGTTTGTCCTCAGCTAAATCCTATTTCTCTTTCATAGGGTTGTTGTTAAGGATAAAATGACACAAAATATCTTGGCACTTGAATCAGACACTCCAGATCTGCAGGAGATAGATAGATAGATAGATAGATAGATAGATAGATAGATAGATAGATAGATAGATAGATAGATAGATAGATAGATAGATAGATAGATAGATAGATAGGCAGGCAGGCAGGCAGGCAGGCAGGCAGGCAGGCAGGCAGGCAGGCAGGCAGGCAAGCAGGCAGTTAAGCAGGCAGACACTGTAGATAGATTGACGATAGATAGCATAGAAATAATACACACATAACACATACAGTACATACAGATATACAGAGATATCTTTTTTCACGAACGAAGGCAAACATACATGTCCCAGGATATTGTTGCAGGATCCAATCTGGATCAGTCACTGGGACCCACCTGAGGTTTTGTCTTCGGACTCATGCTGGAGCCCATCTTCAGGGAAAACGTTTCTCTGGCAGAGAGTGTGAGCTGTTCTGCGTGTGGTCTTTAGAGTGCCTGTTGTGTCTTTTTTTCATCGGAACAACTCAATCAGGGCAAATGCATGCAGGGGTTGGGCAAACGCATGCTGTGTGTAAAACTCTCAGGCTTTGCTCTGTGGAGCTGCCCTTTCATTACACCCAAAGCTGCTGAAAGGGAGAGGCCAAGGAGGAAATACATGGAAGGAAGGGAAAGGATGGGGTTCTTGAGAATGGCTTGCGGCAACCTGAACTTTCTGCTTTTCCCCACCCAGAGTCTATCTACACTCACAGTTTGGCAGTAGAAGGCAAAGAGATTCTTTTCCACATCTGGGACTTTCCTTGCTCGCAGGTAAGGAAGCAAGGATCACTATAAATATGAGTCAGTGTCTGTATTTGTGTGCATGTATATTCCAACAGAGTTCTACAGTTACCTTTCAATAACAAAGGTAAAGGTAAAGGTTCCCCTCGCACATACGTGCTAGTCGTTCCCGACTCTAGGGGGCGGTGCTCATCTCCGTTTCTAAGCCGAAGAGCCAGCGCTGTCTGATGACGATTCCGTGGTCATGTGGCCGGCATGATTAAACACCGAAGGCGCACGGAATGCTGTTACCTTCCCACCAAAGGTGGTCCCTATTTTTCTACTTGCATTTTTTACGTGCTTTTGAACTGCTAAGTTGGCAGAAGCTGGGACAAGTAATGGGAGCTCACTCCATTACGCGGCACTAGGGATTCGAACCGCCGAACTGCCGACCTTTCTGATCGACAAGCTCAGCGTCTTAGCCACTCAGCCACTGCGTCCCCTTCAATAACAAAATACGTGCCTAATAAAATCATTCTTCCCCTCCTCCTACATTGTTGTTTTTGAGCTAATGACCATTCAAAGACTAATAAAGTAAATATATACCCAGTAGGGTTGTTCATCGCTTCATTTTAGAAGAGGATTTTTAGAATACGTGGCTGCACAAACGCAAGCCTTTTTTTGTAACTCATTAAAGCAGCCATGCCTTCATCAGCCTGGAAAAAGACATGGGTTTCCTTAATGAGTTCCAGACAAGTCGTGTGCTTGCGCTCCCACACATTCCAAAGCAGATTATCTTACATCTAAGGCCCTTGAATTGATATACATAGTTCTTCACTATCAAAGTATGGAAGAATATAGAACATGATTAAAAACTCCATGCTGGTTGGTTTTGTAAAAAAATATCCTTCCCTTTGCACCCTTTGAGGGGTGAATTCATTGTTATTTATACGCCTCCTGGCTACTTACCTACAGTATACTTTGGTTTAATTTTGAGGTCAGTTTTCTTTTCAGTTCAAGCAACCACATAGTACGCTGAGGCTTAACTCCAAAAAGGCTTGGGGAAGAAAAAGTGAGAATAAAAACTGGGTTTGACTTTTAATTTTAATTTAATGAAAATTAAATTACATTAATTAAGTACAATTATGTGAATGTTTCCGATGCAATCAGGAATTTGCACCTTCTGACATGTTATGATTTGGCAGATCCTTTTGGAAGGACGCTGGGGGCCATATCCAAAGATTTAGAGAATTGCATTCAGCCTGGGAACACGAGCTGAATGTGGTTCTCTACGTTTTAGCTAGCATAGATGTCTCTCACACCAGACTTCATTTTGGAAGAAGTTGTGTTTTCACATTTGCTTGCTTGTAATTATGAACATTGTGTAGAATAGAATAGAATAGAATAGAATAGAATAGAATAGAATAGAATTCATATTTGGCCAAGTGTGATTGGACACACAAGGAATTTGTCTTATAAACCATGTTGTGCCAATTTTATTCTATTATTGTTGTTGTCAGTATTTTCATGCAGTCTACCAGAAAGTTCTGATTGGATTGGATAGTTTTTACTATCGTATCCTTCCTAAGGTTCTAGGAGAGCCAAAGACATTGTGATAATATTTGTGCTGAACAGCACAAATGGCGCAACTTTTGTAATACATGAGTTAAGGTTCTGTCCACTTTGTCCAAGTGCTTTTCCAGAACTTTTGGTATGATGCCAAGCACACCAGCGATTATTGGCATGACTGCTTTGGTTTTCCACATTTGCTCGAATAATTATGATTTTTCAGTCCAACCAATCTATTAGCCAAATGTTGCAAATGTACGTGTTTTCTTATGCAGGAGAAGTCAGAGGAGAACTTGTCCAAAGATAAACGCATCCAGTGGGCTGATGGTTTTGTCTTGGTCTACAGCATCTGTGACCGTGCAAGCTTCAACAGTGTCCAACCCAAAGTCCAGTTCATCAAAGCCACCAAGGAAAGTCCAAGCCAGGAGAAAGTGCCCATTGTTATTGTGGGCAACAAGCGAGATCTTCACCATCACCGGGAGGTTTCCAGTGAAGAGGGACGTCTCCTGGCCCTCTCCATGGACTGTGAATTCTATGAGGTATCAGCAGCCGAAGCCTATCATGGAGCACTCATGGTCTTCCATGGCTTAGCAGAACGCATCTGTGAGGCCAAGCTGGCCCTGAAAAAAGGCACAGGAATCCGCAATATTGTCAAGAGTGTATCTGCTGTCTTTGCTCGGAAAAGAACAGACTCAATGTGAAAAAAGCTAACGTTCTGTAAACACTGTGGGAGAACATCCTGTTTTTTTTCTTATTTGGGCAGAGTGGAGCATGGATTTTGCTGATGTGGAGTCAGCCTCCTCATTCTGCTAATCCTGAAGGAGAATCAATCCAAGAGTTGGTCTATATGGCTGTCCTGGGTGCAAATTCAAGAAGAATGGGGTTCTCAAAGGAAGGAAGTGGCCATGCCTGTCTCTCCATGCTGAAACACCAGAAGAAAAGGATTTGGCCAAGAGAAAATTAACATCTTGCCCAAATCCACCTAATAAGTTGGAATTGGAATTTGGGAGTCCTGTATTAATGTGGTACTAGTACTGTACAAGCTCCAGTACTGTAGTCACTTTGATATTTACAAAGAGCTATATGGATGGAACATCATCACTCTGTCCCCTATGTAAACAGGGCTAAACCAGAGTACATCTAACCATAGTTTACTAGATTAACAACAGCTTAATCTTTAATACTGATCTGAAGCCATAAGGGGACCTCATATGATGACACCCTATTATAAAGTTCTACCCCTGGCTGTCCAGGAGATGTGGTAGAACAGTGGCCCCCAACCTTTTGGCCACCAGGGACCGGTTCCGTGGAGAGGGGTTTTTCCACGGACCGGAGGGACCGTGGTTTTGCATGTTGCCTGCATCCCACGGATGGGGTTTCGCTTGCTTGTGTGGCCAGGTTGCTAGCATGCCACAGTCCAGTGCTGGTCCATGGACTTGGGGTTGGGGTTGGGCACCCCTGTGGTAGAAGGTCCGTCTGGGTACTTGGAAGCTACCATTATGGATGAGGAGGAACAAAATGAGACTCAACCCTAACAAGATGAAGCGGTTGTCCATTCAGACAGTGATTGACTCTGAGACAACATCCTTCTTAGGTCTGGATAAGGGGGATTGCTTCCCCCGAAAAAGCTTGTTTCCAAACCAGAATGCCTGGATTCATACTATACTGTAAGCCAAAACTAATTAAATGTAGCTTAATGCAATGGATGATCCCTACCCATAACAGCTTTGTTTGCTGGTTGGGAATGCAGCCTGAGTCCACAGAAGCTAAAGCGTATTGATTTCAGAGGGATAATTTTGATAATCTCCTGCAAAAAAAAAAATGGACATCAAGACCTAAATAGAGGTCTACTAGTCCAATAGTAAAACTTCTGCTTTGCATTCAGAAGATTCCTGACTTAGTTTGACCATTTTTAATTGGCAGTTCTCCAGATGTTGCCCCACTCCCTACCTCTGGATGCCAATTGGATGGAGACCCCTTAATTAGATATGCCAAGGGTGGCAAACTGGCACCAGGCTTTAGCGGGAACCATTCCACGTTCTGGTGGGCTCTGGAAGGCTGACTGATCCAGTTAATAGTGCTGCTTACTATCTAGGAAACTAGGGGTTAGCTGCCATTTTAATATCACCGTAACCGTAAATATGAACACTCTATGGTTACTTTAAGCTAATATTGCACCTGCAAGGATTTAATCTAAATATTCCAGTAGAATTTGAACATAGATAATTTGGTTGCTGTCTTAGTAGCCTCTCCATGTAGATCAAAGGCAACCAATCTCTTCTCCAATAAGCAGCTGCGTGAAAGGAGAGAAAAGAGTCCATTGAAGGAAAGGGGAAAGGAAAGAGGAAAGGAAAGGAAAGGAAAGGAAAGGAAAGGAAAGGAAAGGAAAGAAAAGAAAAAAAAAGAAAGGAAAGGAAAGAAAAAAAAAGGAAAGGAAAGGAAAGGAAAGGAAAGGAAAGGAAAGGAAAGGAAAGGAAAGGAAAGGAAAGGAAAGGAAAGAAGGAAAGGAAGAGAGGAGGGGAAGGGAGGGGAGGGGAAGGAAAGAAGGAAAGGAAAGAAGGAGAAAGAAAAGGAAAGGAAAGGAAGAGGGGAGGGGAGGGGAAGGGAAGGGAGGGGAGGGGAGGAGAGGGGAAGGAAAGGAAGGAAAGGAAAGGGGAGAAAGAGAGTGCTGAAAAACTGGGAAAACCATAGCCTTGACTATACGCACTTTTGTTGGCAGGGTGATGTCTCTGCTTTTTAGATGTACATAATGTACATCTTCAGTGTACATTATTCATAAGAAAAACTATAAAAATAAAACACAAACACACATCCTTCAAATTCTATACACTTGTATTAAAAACCCCTGATATTCCATTAATATTGCACTATATAGTAGAATACAATATAGTTACTGCTCTGAGATAGAAGCTATTTTTCAGCCTATTTGTCCTTGTTTTTATTATCCTGTACCGTCGGCCAGAGGGTAATAGTTAAAAAAAGGAAAGGAAAGGAGTAAGAGAGGAGGGGAAGGGAGGGGAGGGGAGGGGAGGGAAAGAAGGAGAAAGAAAAGGAAAGAAGGAAAGGAAAGGAAGAGGGGAGGGGAGGGGAAGGGAAGGGAGAGGAGGAGAGAGGGAAGGGAAAGGAAAGGAAAGAAGGAAAGGAAGAGAGGAGGGGAGGGGAGGGGAAGGAAAGAAGGAAAGGAAGAGGAGAGGAAGGGAGGGGAGGGGAAGGAAAGAAGGAGAAAGAAAATGAAAGGAAAGGAAAGGAAGAGGGGAGGGAAAGGAAAGGAAAGATAAGGAAAGGAAAGGAAAGAAAGGAAAGGAAAGCTGGATGTCAGGTCAGAGAGAGAAACTGGGTGGCCTCATCCATTTTTGGGTTTGTCCAGCTCCCCCAACTCCCATCTCTGCTGTCATCAACTTGAAAGAACCATATCAGTTGCATCTCTCTGCTGAGATATGAGGACCTCTGCCAAAGTCTCCTCCAACCTCCAGTTCTGTCTTGCTCGCTTTTGTTGACTCAGTTTTTGCCAACCAGCAGCACGGCAAGTTAGATGCTTAGAACTGGATGTCCTCATGCATCTTTCCCTCCCCCCTCCTTCCTTCCTCCCTGACGGCATACAAGGGCTCCTGCTAAGTGAGACACAGCACACACGCCTGTATAATTAAAGATGTGGCTTCCTTCCAGGCCCTTGTGTGGGTGTGTCAGGCCTTAAATAAGAATAGATAGGATAAGAGCTACAGTTCTTGTCTCCTGCTAGGAAACAACCCTCAGGCCTCTACAACTGATGAAAAGTGAAGGAGAAAAAATCAGAAGAATTGATTTTCTAAGAGAGAGGAAATTCACTGGCAAGCATCTATGGAGATTCTCAGTCATCCAAGTCATGGCTGTCCCAAAGATGTTTTTTCAAGAGGCAAATGGACTTTCTTGTTTTTCTTTGAAGACATTTTGCTTCTCATCCAGGAAGCTTCTTCAGCTCCGACTGGATGGTGGGGAATGGAAAGATTTATACTCCTTGCAGACAGCTGGTCATTTGTATTCTTTTACAGCAGGGGTCCCCAAACTTGGCAACTTTAAGATTTGTGGACTTCAACTCCCAGAATTCTCCAGCCAGCTATGAGAATTCTGGGAGTTGAAGTCCACAAGTCTTAAAGTTGCCAAGTTTGAAGACCTCTGTTTTACAGAGTTGTTGAGACCACTTGGAGTTTTATCTGTGTCTTCAAGGTCACCTGAGTGGTGCAAATGGATGTAGAGCAGTAGTGGGTTTCACTTACCTTTGCTACCGGTTCGGGAACGGGAGTGCGCGGGTGCGCGCGTGCTTTGCGTGCGCGCAATGCTTCTGCGCATGTGCAATACTTCTGCGCATGCGCAGAGCAGTTTTGATGACGTCCGGGTGGGTGGGCGGAGACTCCCGCCGCCGCCGTTATCAGTTCGCCTGAACCGGTGCGAACCGGTAGCAACCCACCACTGGTGTGGGGGCTTCTTGGAACTGCTGAAAGGACTGTGTTGTACACTGGAGATAGATGATGTTGTATCCCTCCCTATTCTTTCATTGAGAAGCTGGAGCTGTGCTTTCTGTGGGATGTTTTCTGTGCTGTGTCTCTTCACTGTTGAACACAGGTGCAAGCTATTAGGGATGAGTCGTCTGCATCTCAAACTGAAGCGCAAATGGTTCCTGCAGTCTGCAATTTTTCTTGAAATCCATTCATATTCCCACATCATTTGAAGGGTGTTCAGGACAGAAAACATCCTGCAGAAAGCACAGCTCCACAACACCGTCCTTTCAGCAGTTCCAAGAAGTCTCCGCACCCATTTGCACTACTCCGGTGACCCTGAGGACACAGACAAACCTCCAAGTGGCCTCAACAACTCTTTAAAAAGAATGCAACCAACTGTCTGCAAGGAGCATAAATCCCTCCATTCCCCATCATCCAGTCAGAGCTGAAGAAGCTTCTTGGATGAGAAGCGAAATGTCTTCAAAGAAAAATAAGAAAGTCCAGTTGCCCCTTGAAAAAACACCTCTGGCACTATTTCAGCCAATCCTTTCCCTCAAGATTATTATGGGTATTTTTATGGAAAGTGGGACTGATGATTGCTGCACTGAATTTCAAAGAAGCATTGTAATATATATATAATGAGATAATGATGTGGATAAATGGATCAATAGACATTTCCACCACTATCATCATTCAGGCCAATTTATTTCCAATATTCAAAGGCAAGCATCATTGAGGGAAAAAACCCTCCCAAAAACTAAATCAATGCCAAGCACAAGATTCATAAATTGCATTAAGTCGATGTGTAAGAATACCATAACATGATTAGAAGTACCAAACATTTTTATAAAAACATATGGACATATACACATATTTTGGGTGTGTGGTAGTGGTGGTGGGTAGAGAATGGATTTAAAAACAGTCCCGTGAGAACCAGATATACTCTCTGGATCAGGGGTGGGTTCTGGCTTACCTCGCTGCCGGTTCGCATGCACAGTGCTAAAAACCCAGCTTCTGCGCATGCGCAGAAGCAAAAAACAGTTGCGTGTGCGCAGAAGCAAAAAACAAGATGGCGATGCCTATGGCGCTGCCAAGAGAGCCGGTTCGGGGGCATGTCCAGCCGGCCATCGCTGCCGGTTCAGTGAGCGGGGGGAAATTCCCGCTACCGGTTCTATAGAGCCAGTCCGAACCGGCAGGAACCCACCTCTGCTCTGGATAAATGTTCTGGCTGGATTCATAATTTATAGAATCCTAGAATTGGATGCTCCCTAATGCTCATCTACTCCATTCCCCTGTTTGGTGCAGCATCTAAAATATGTCAACTCTGAAGCTGGCCTGGCTGAAGCCATTTTGAAGCTTCAGTGTTGCCACACTGGAGTTCAGGGATAGGGAGGGGGGAATAGAAATAGCTGGGGTTTTATAGCCAGAACACAATACTTTCTCCTGGGAACCAAGGACATTCCCACAGGTGGCCAGAGAAAGAGGAGGAGTAAAGTTACCAGGCAACCGGACGGCACCTTGATTGGATGATGTGACTGATTGTTTGGGAGAGGGGAAAAACTTTTACTTTTAATTAGGTGAAAACCGTGGGAACTTTCACAGTCGGTTTTCACCAAGTTGTGCCAATATGGTATTTCCAATAAAACTATTCTTTGAGGAATCTACAGTACCTGCCTCGGAGTTTTGTTTCCTATGGATGTATTACTTCGAACCCTGACATTAAACCGACTCTGAAAGTTCCCGCGGTTTTCACCTAATTAAAAGTTTCCCCCCCTCTCCCAAACAATCAGTCACATGCTCCAATCAAGGTGCTGTCCGGTTGCCTGGTAACTTCACTCCTCCTCTCTCTCTGATCACCTGTGGGAATGTCCTTGGTTCCCAGGAGAAAGTATTTTCTTTTGGCTACAAAACCCCAGCTATTTCTATTCCCCCCTTCCTATCCCTCAACTCCAGCGTGGCAACACTGAAGCTTCAAAATGGCTTTGGTCAGGCCAGCTTCAGAGTTGACACAATAGATGTGGCCATCCAGTCTCTACTTGAAGACTTCTAGCGAAGGACAACAAATGCAGCAGCATATATCACCGGCTCACAGCTCATACAGTCAGGATGGACATCAGAAGACATCAGAATCTTCTTGTTATTTGAACCCACGTTCTGGTCCTGCTCTTTGGGGCAACAGAGGATACGTTCACTCTTTGAAGACTTCTGTTATTTCTCCTTACAGTCATCTCTTCTGTAGCCTAACCAAACTGAGATCTGTTAAGCATTCCTTGGTTTCCAAGTACTTCAACGTCTTAATTACTTTTGTGATAAAGCCATAGTTTGTTGCCACAAGCTGTGGCAAGCTGTATGGATCCAATCATGAGTGTCTACTAACAGCACTTAACAAAACAAAACAATTTTCTGGTGCCCTTCTTACTTTCAACGTTTGGAGTTAAGTCCTAAAATTTAAAAAAGAGTCCTGAGCAGGAGTCCTTTACCACAACTGTTCCTCAAAGCAAAGCCAACGTTCTGATTTTTGCATACAGAATACTCTGCGCAAATCTTTTGAGGTCCAATATTTCTTATTCCACACTTTGTGATGCTTTTACAGCATCCTGATAAATGTAATGATCAAGCGTGTAAATAAATGTGTAGGTGATATATTTTGGTTTTTAAAAAGAAATAAAAACAACACACACAGATCTCTTAGTCTGTCTGGCATTTTATTTTATTTGTAGCAGGTGGAGGAGAAAAAAAAGAAAGGAATACTTGTAGAACATAGGGAGTACATGGTAAAGTAGAAAAACTTCTTGATTTGACTATGGTGTTAAAAGCCTGTTGTTGAATGTGATAAGTACAGTATATAGTCACAGAATAAGAGCCGCGGTGGCGCAGTGCTTAAAGTGCAGTACTGCTGGCTACTTCTGCTGACTGCCGGCTGCCTGCAATTTGGCAGTTCAAATCTCACCAGGCTCAAGGTTGACTCAGCCTTCCATCCTTCCGAGGTCGGTAAAATGAGGAGCCAGATTGTTGGGGGCAATAGACTGACTCTGTAAACCGCTTAGAGAGGGCTGGAAAGCACTGTGAAGCAGTAGATAAGTCTAAGTGCTATTGCTATTGCTATATGTTTGAATAATGTCAGTGGATAACTATTTAGTAAACTATACAACCCTAAACAAATGTAAAACAAAGGTGTGTTGCAAACGATTGCAAGTTACTCATAAGAGGAGAAGAACTACAGCAAGCCCACGAATCTAGTATATCCTTCCGAGGTGGGTAAAATGAGGACCCAGATTGTTGGGGGCAATATGCTGACACTGTAAACTGCTCAGGGAGTGCTACAAAACAGTATGGAGCAGTATATAAATCTAAGTGCTATTGCTATATATATGTAAGAATGAGAAAAAGATAGCAATAGCAACAGCACTTAGACTTATATACCGCTTCACAGTGCTTTACAGCCCTCTCTAAGCGGTTTAGAGAGTCAGCATATTGCCCCCAACAATCTGGGTCCTCATTTTACCCACCTCGGAAGGATGGAAGGCTGAGTCAACCTTGAGCCTGGTGAGATTCGATCTGCCAAATTGCAGGCAGCCGGCAGTCAGCAGAAGCAGCCTGCAGTACCGCACTTTAACCACTGCACCACCGCGGCTCTTGCACATCCCTACCTACATAGAATTGGTTTCTGGGGGATGGGGTGGAGAACATACCTGGATATAGGTAGCCACGTATACCTTCTGAGGTAGGAACGTTCCCTATTTCACATGTTCCTTTTTCTCAGCAGCTGCTCCCGTGGCTGTTTTCCTAACTTTCTCATTCTTGCTGGATAAACTGTTCTTTCCAGCTATTGACTACATGGTCCTGGTTTAAATCAAATGGCACATGGTGTATACAACAAATGATTTGCTGCATTACAGTACTGTAAACATGCCTGAAGAGACCTCTGCCCAGAGATTTTAAATCATTTTAAGCACAGCAACATTTAGAGATGGATTGTGATTCAGATCCCCCACGAAAGAGCAGATCCCCCATGAGACAAAGATGATTTCATGCAGTTAACCTTTCAGCCTCAAAAGAGTTTAATCTAATGCCCACATTACTTAAGCCCCAGCCCTCTCCCCTTTGCTACTGTTCTAGAAAAATTGAGCAGGGAAATTATTTGTTTTCCTAGCTTTATCCAATCCCTCCCCTCATGTGCTCTTAGTCATCTCTTTGCGTAGCCAAAAATAAATAAATAAAGAATTTTCTACTGTTTCTTATTCCAGTTCTCCAGGATTTACTCCAATTGCCCATCCATCATTTTGTTCAGTCCTTGAGAATTACGGGATGCTTGTGTATTTAAGGACTGGTTTTGAGAAATGCCTAGGCTAAGATTGAGACAGCCAGGGACAAGGATTGTAAAACTCACTTAGCTCTGCTTCCTCTCCTGTTGTCTGACCAGAGCCACAAAAGGCATAAAGAGAAATTATTAATACAGAGTTAAGGCTTAGATATTTATTTATTTGTTATTTATTTATTTATTTTTTCAAACATGTACGAGATAACAGGTGTAAGTATAAACGTGAGGATGAACACAGGAAATGAATACAAATAAATGGGGACAGTAGGACAGGGACGGTAGGCACGCTGGTGCGCTTATGCACGTCCCCTTTACGGACCTCTTAGGAATGGGATGAGGTCCACGGTAGACAGTTTGAGGTTGAAGCTGTGAGGGTTTGAGGCTGTAACAACGGAGTCAGGTAGAGAATTCCAGGCATTGACCATTCTGTTGCTGAAGTCGTATTTTCTGCAATCGAGTTTGGAGCGGTTTACCTTGAGTTTGTATCTATTGTGTGCTCGTGTATTATTGCGGTTGAAGCTGAAGTAGTCATTGACAGGTAGGACTTTGTAGCGGATAATTTTGTGTGCTACGTTTAGGTCGGACCGTAGGCGGCATAGTTCTAGGTTGTCCAAGCCTAAGATTTCGAGCCTGGTGGCGTAAGGTATTTTATTGCAAGCAGAGGAGCGGAGTNTTTTCTGCAATCGAGTTTGGAGCGGTTTACCTTGAGTTTGTATCTATTGTGTGCTCGTGTATTATTGCGGTTGAAGCTGAAGTAGTCATTGACAGGTAGGACTTTGTAGCGGATAATTTTGTGTGCTACGTTTAGGTCGGACCATAGGCGGCATAGTTGTAGGTTGTCCAAGCCCAAAATTTCAAGCCTGGTGGCACAAGGTATTCTGTTGTGAGCAGAGGAGCGGAGTACTCTTCTCGTGAAATACCTCTGGACTAGCTCAATTGTATTAATGTCCGATATACAGTGCAGGTTCCAGGCAGACGAACTGTATTCTAGAATTGGTCTAGCAAAGGTTTTGTATGACCA
>QLTV01004033.1:633708-647871 GCA_003457575.1 Thermophis baileyi | reverse complement strand
CCCTCCCTCCCTCCCTGTGTTTGTGTGTTTACACATTTTATCTTCCTGTTTAAAATCAGTAGTCCCAATGGACTTTGAGAAAGATGTTAATCAAATCCATGAATTACTGTAGAGCCAGTTAAAAATAAAACAGCCTTTTCACCTTCACCTCCAAATTAATGTCCCAGAGATGGAAAAGGGATCTTTACTAGCGATTAGACTCTCAAAACAGGAGGCAGCTGAGTTAGAACTTCTTTGCCATGATTATCCTTCAGAAAAGAACCAAGCCAAATGCGAAACCTCTTTCTGCAGGAAAAACAAAACCCATAATGGGGAAAGAGGCGCATAATTTGAAAGGAGGACCTATTATTGGTTTCTAAGAGGTAGCTTTTTTTAGCCAGGACTTGTCCTGATTTCTGAACCAAGAATCCAGACTTCTTTTGTCTGCTCAAAATCCGGATAGTGGCTCAGGGAATGAAATGCAGAGAATCTAGGAAATAGCTGAGCAAGGATTATTATGTTGTTCATCGGCCAAAAGGATCCAAACCTCACTAAAAAGCCTTCTTAGATAAATGCAAACTTTTTTTAAAAAAATTGTTGAATTTGGATACTGCCCAGCTTGCTCACATTAAGTGTAACGTGTACAATTAAAACATAAAAATCTAAAACCCATATAAAATACAGTACCTCAAAAAAGAGCCAGTTAAAAACAAGAATAAAATATGTTAAAAGTTAAAAGGTGAGGGGAAGGCTATCAAGGTGTCAATTGGCCCCAGGGTTGCATCCTGCTCAATGAGCTCCATGCTGATTGGCAAAAACCAAGTCCTCCAAGTCCTATGAAAGACCAGGGGTTTCCTCATCTCAGGGAGGGGGGAGGAAGTATTCCAGAGGGTGGGAACCATAGCAGAGAAGATCCTCTTCCTGGAACCCTGCCAGTTGAAATTCTTTCACCCAGGAGTCTTCGAACTTGGCAACTTTAAGACTTGTGGACTTCAACTTCCACAATTCCAGGGAATTCTGGGAGTTGAAGCCCACAAGTCTTAAAGTTGTCAAGTTTGAAGACTCCTGGGTGAAAGAATTTAACCAAGGTGAATTTAACCCTGCTTTAACCGATGTGATCCATAGCATACCTTCCCTACTGCAACCCAACAAGACAGACACAGACTTCAGAGGATAATTAGAACTGCAGAAAAAACAATTACTACCAACCTGCCTTCCACTGAGGACCTGTATACTGCACGAGTCAAAAAGAGGTCTGTGAAAATATTTACAGACCCCTCACATCCTGGACATAAATTGTGTCAACTTCTACCCTCAAAACGACGCTATAGAGCACTGCACACCAAGACAACTAGACACAAGAACAGTTTTTTCCCGAACGCCATCACTCTGCTTAACAAATAATTCCCTCAACACTGTCAAACTATTTACTAAGTCTGCACTACTATTAATCTTCTCATCGTTCCTATCACCAATCTCCTCCCTTCACACTTGGCCAATAAAGAATTCTATTCTATTCTATTCTATTCTATTCTATTCTATTCTATTCTATTCTATTCTATTCTATTCTATTCTATTCTATTCTATTCTATTCTATTCTATTCTATTCTATTCTATTCTATTCTATTCTACTCTACTCTACTCTACTCTACTCTACTCTACTCTACTCTACTCTACTCTACTCTACTCTACTCTACTCTACTCTACTCACCGGGTGAGATGGGCTGACATAATCAGGATAAGATGGTTTCCAAGGTAACTTGTCCCCATGCCATGTAAGACTTTGACCAACACCTTGAATTCAACCTGGAAGCAAAATGTAGCTCCTGCAGCCAAGGTGTTACATATTCCTTCAATTTGCACAGTAATCTACCTGAAGTTCTGAAAAATTCTCATTCCACTCTCCAAACTACTGAATAACCCAGACACGCTCCAGTCTCTATATTCTGTGTCCCTGGAACAGCAACAGATCTTGGAGAAAGATCTGAAGAAAATTTTCTTCTTTAAAAAAAAAAAAAGTATAAATTGAACATATATGCCACCTGGAGTAATTTCTCATGAGATGGGCAGCTATATAAATTTGATAAATAAATAAATAGCTGTTTACTATACTGCTAAAAGTACTTCTTGGTTCAAAAACATATGCAAATTTGTCAACCCAATGCGATGGCACTTACCAAATATGAGATCCACACAGCCAGTTTCAGTCCTCTGTCCTTGGTAACCTGAATGGCTTGGGATGCCTGTTTGAAAGCAACCTGGGAAACAGCAGCAGCTAAAGATTTGATGCTTGCAAGGGTGCTGGAAGGAGGCATCTTTTCTGATGCACATCCGGCTGCAGACTTGTGGACTACAAGGAAGAAATGGGAAAATTGTATCTATATATATATAAAAGCCAAATACCACTCACGCATCATCACGAAATCTCCAGAACTGTAAAGCCTACAAACTTGAAACTTGGCACGTATGTTCCTCTTGGCTTCTAGGTGCTCGCTAAGAAAGGATTTTTCGAAATGACCATCAGATCATTAGTTATTTCTTATATTAACACGCTCTGATGCTAAGGAGTTAGACCAGGGGTCGGCAACCCGCGGCTCTGGAGCCGCAAGCGGCTCTTTGGGCCCTCTGCTGTGGCTCCCTGTCTCCCTGGATGACCCCGCCCCTCGCCCTCCCCTCCCTCACCTGGCCTGAGAAGGTAAGGGCGATGGCGGGAATGGAGAAGCGGCCGGGACTGATTCTCCGGCGCTGGTTGAGGAACGATCGCCACCCCCCGCGGAGGCTTCCCTTTGGGCGACCCTCCTCCCCCTCTCGCAACTCCCTGGCTGGCTTGGCGGGGCCAGGAGGGTGCACACGGGGAGACCCTCCTCAAGCAAGCGCCAAAGCGCAGCAAAGCACAGCAAAGGCACACGCGGAGGGTGTGAGGCCACTCGCTTAAGGAAGGTCTTTGGATGCGGCTTCTCTCCTGCCCTAAGGATCTGGCCATCGCCTTGCTGTGTCCACCACCCCCAGCAGCTCTTCGGCCAAACGGAGAGGGCGTAAGCTCCAGCCCGAAGCGGCAGGAAGCGAAGACTGCCTTATGCGCAAATGTGGCGCGAAAGCAGGTACAGGGACGCTTCGCTCCTGCACTAAGGCTCCGGCGACCCTCCTCCCACTCCCCCTCCTTCTCCTCTCATGCAGGGGGGGGGCATGGCAAGGCGATGACGGAGCCTTAGGGAAGGAGAGAAGCCACGTCCAAAGACCTTCCTTATGCGAGTGCCCGCCCGCCCTTTGCCACGCTTTGCTGCGCTTTGGTGCTTGCTTGAGGAAGGTCTCCCCGCACATACGCACCCTTCTGGCCCTGCCGCAGACAGCCAGGGAGTCGGGAGAGGGGGAGGAGGATTGCCCGAAGGGAAGCCTCTGCCGGGGGTGGCGATCGTTCCTCAGCAGAAAGAGAGAGAAGGGGAGAGAGAGGGAGAAAGAGAGAGATGGGAGAAAGAGAGAGATGAGGGAGGGAGAGAGAAAGAGAGCAAGGGCGGGAGAGAGAGAGCTAGAGGAGAGGGGGCAGGGCGGGTGGGAGGAAGAGAGGGATCGGGAGAGGGAGAGGGAGGGAGAGAGATGGCAGAGGGAGAAAGAGAGATGGAGAGAGAGAGAGAGAGAGGGAAAAGAGAGAGAGAGATACCTGTTTCCCATAGAAAATAAAACATAGAGAGCCACAAAACCTGGGTAGGCATGGCTGGGGGATCATGTGACTCAGTGGGAGTGAGTGACATTGAATTGGCCACGCCCACCCAGGTTTTATGGCTCCCGGTGTTTTGTTTTCTCTGGGAAATGGGTCCAAATGGCTCTTTGAGTGTTTAAGGTTGCCGACCCCCGAGTTAGACGTTCTACTCCCCCTCCCCACCTGAAAAGAAGTCTGTTCCAACTGCCAGTTGCCTTATATTAACACGCTCTGATGCTACCCCTTCACTAAACCGGGCGTGGGCATGGCCAGCGCGTGACTCATCCAGCCTGTGGGCTGGGAGTTTAGACATTCTACTCCCCCTCCCCACCTGAAAAGAACTCTGTTCCAACTGCCAGTTGCCTTATATTAACACACTCTGATGCTAAGGAGTTACACATCCTACATAAATTTTCAAGTTTTAAGTGTCAATGTATCAAGCCCGATCGTAACTACTCATTAATTTTCAAGCTTTAACTGTCAATTTATCAAGCCCGATCAAATAGTTTCATAGTGAAGCATGGGTATCCAGCTACTAGTAACTAATAAACCAGACCGTTGTTCTCCTATAGATTAAAAGAAGTTAAATGATTCCATACGTTCTATGTCCATGGTTCTCAACCTGTGGTCTGTGAACATCTGGGGGGGCATGATGTCATCACAGGGGGTCTGCAAAGGCTTGAAGAAATGTTATGAGTTAAATCTTAAGTCTTGGGGGTCCGCGGCCACAAAAGGTGTTTAAAACGGATCCGTGGTGAAGAAAATGTTGAGAACCACTGTTCTATGTCACCGGAACATCTCTGCTGATGAGCAGACTTGATTACAGATGATTGGGAACAAGCAGATATTTTGGTAGCTCAGGTAACATACATTTAATTTCATCTCTTTAAAAATCCCAGTCTTCTTCCAAGCAGCGTACCCCACACCGACCTCTCAAGCATTTAGAATAGAATAGAATAACAGAGTTGGAAGGGACTTTGGAGGTCTTCTAGTCCAACCCCCTGCTTAGGCAGGAAACCCTACACCACTTCAGACAAATGGTGGTCCAATCTCTTCTTAAAAACTTCCAATGTTGGAGCATTCACAACTTCTGGAGGCAAGTTGTTCCACTGGTTAATTGTTCTAACTGTCAGGAAATTTCTCCTTAGTTCTAGGTTGCTTCTCTTCTTGATTAGTTTCCACCCATTGCTTCTTGTCCTGCCCTCAGGTGCTTTGGAGAATATAGCTTGACTCCCTCTTCTTTGTGGCAGCCCCTGAGATATTGGAACACTGCTATCATGTCACCCCTAATCCTTCTTTTCATTAAATTTGGTATACCCAATTCCAGCAACTGTTCTTTATATGTTTTAGCCTCCAGTCCCCTAATCATCTTTGTTGCTCTTCTCTGCACTCTTTCTAGAGTCTCAACATCTTTTTTTTTTTTTTTGTCAGTGTCAATCCAGAAACAATGGAACTATGGAACATCAGCTTTCCACTTGTGCAAAAAAACAAAGCTCCATCCACAATTCTTATAACTTGGATTTTGAAAACGTTGCTGTTGCAAATGGTGCGAGCTTTTGTGCAGTGTTGAAAAGGAATCGTGAGGTTCAGCAAGTTCTTTAACAACCTCAAAGAAACGGAGGTAGGAATGTTTCTAGCACCATCTTGTGGAAATCGGGGTACTGGAGCCTAAGAAACTGCAACCATATAACCTGACTTCCTTGGCCAACCCCGAAATGTCTTATAAGAAATCAGGACTACAACATTCAAATTTCGAAACCAGAAAATACCCAGGTTTAATTTCTGATAAACGAAATGAGTTTATGAAACTAACAAGACGAGCATCTCATAAAAGGGAAAACTCTGGCTGCCAAACAACGTATGTTGTTTCTTTAAAAAAAAAAGCAAAAATAAAAGATGTTCTCTCTCTTTATTTGGATACAATATTTTGAGTGGAACCAAAACAACCAAGCACAAATAATGACAGATTATATCCTCAATCTAATTTGTGTCACTTTTTAGTTCAGACGGTGGCAGACTGCCTAGTTTACATTCTATTTTTATATAATGTTATTAAAGGTTTTTTAAAAGGAAAATAAATGCTAATACAAACTAATATAAAGTAAGAAAAAGAGAAAGAAAACAAGGAGAAAGCTAAGTGGAAAAAAGTAACAGAAATAAAAGAAAAATAGAAAAAAAAGATACTAAGAGTTTACGATCTTTCTTACAGCACAATTACAAATTTACCCCTTAGTCTATGGTTACAACATAACAACATAATTCTTTTCTTTTTTTAAGTTGTCCTGTCTAATCATCAGAACCATAATTCATGTTCATTTTTTCCTGTTCTATGCAAAAAGTCCATAAAGAGTTTCCAGTATGTAATAAAGATATTGTCTTTTTTTTTTAATCAAAGAAGTCAACTTAGTTATCTCAGTAAGTTCCATTATCTTCACCAACCTTTCCATCCCACTGCAGTTATAGTCTAAAGCAGTGTTTCTTTATCTCAGCAGTTTTGGTTTCTGAGGAATTCTGGGAGTTGAAGTCCACATATCTTAAAATTGCCAGTGTTGAAAAACACTGCTCTAGAGCTCTGCAAAGGGACAAGGTTAGCAGCATGCTCCCTACACTCAAAGGTAGGAAGATAAACATGCTCTGATGACAATACCATATGCCCTCTTATGTCAGGAACAGCTAAGGACCGATCTACTTTTTGAAAGCATTATTTGTTTGAAGTCTGCCCAGTTTAAAGACGAAGAATAAGAAGCTAGGATAAGAGGATCTTGAAATGGCTTATTAGGAGAACAAATTGGGCATATAACTTGTGCTGGCAAGTTCCTTAGAACTAGAAGATGGAGCAAACACTTTGAGATATTTATGGAGGCCCACCTAGGTTCAACTAGACTCTTTAGAAATCAATAAGAATAACACTGCCAGGAAATCTCCATTGAGGAGCAAATGCTACAGTCCTGAAATATCTTGCTAACCAGAAAACTGGGGTGCATATATGAAGTTTTTCAGCTCTAAGACAAGATTTTTTACAATAGATCAACCGAGCACTATATTAACCTGAATTGGGCTCCATTTTCCAATCCACCACCTTCTCCAGCTTTCCAACTGCAGAGGTTTTAGCCACCTGGTTCACTTGACTGCTGTTCGCATTCTCTGTCTTGATCTTCAGGCTGTTCTTGGACTGCTCATTATTTTCAGCAGACAGTCCTAAGACTTTGTCCAGGAGGTCCACGACACAGCATATAGCATAGTGAAGGTGAGCTAGAATGGTGTCCTTCAAATCAGATGTAGCCTAGGGAAGAGGAGGAGATAATGGAGAAAGTTCTTTATGACCATTTTATGTCTTCGAGCAAGACAATGGATCTGTCTGGTAGAATTAGCAGAAAGGTAAATAGGAAGAAGGAGATATGAAATTGAAATTCAATGGTGAAAAAAGTAAGGTCCTACATTTAGGCAAGAAAAACCAAATGCACAGGTACAGCATATGTGGTACCTGGCTCAATAGTAGTAATTGTGAGAGGGATCTTGGAGTCCTAGTGGACAACCATTTAAATATGAGCCAGCAGTGTGCAGCAGCCGCCAAAAAAGCCAACACAGTTCTAGGCTGCATAAACAGAGGGGTAGAATCAAGATCAGGTGAAGTGTTAATACCACTTTATAATGCCTTGGTAAGGCCACACTTGGAATATTGCATTCAGCTTTGGTCGCCATGATGTAAAAAAGATGTTGAGACGTCTAGAAAGAGTGCAGAGAACAGCAACAAAGATGATTAGGGGACTGGAGGCTAAAACATATGAAGAATGGTTGCAGGAACTGGGTATGTCTAGTTTAATGAAAAGAAGGACTAGGGGAGACATGATAGCAGTGTTCCAATATCTCAGGGGCTGCCACAAAGAAGAGGGAGTCAAGCTATTCTCCAAAGCACCTGAAGGTAGGACAAGAAGCAATGGGTGGAAACTAATCAAGGAGAGAAGCAACTTAGAACTAAGGAGAAATTTCCTGACAGTTAGAACAATTAACCAGTGGAACAACTTGCCTCCAGACATTGTAGGTGTTCCAACATTGGAAGTTTTAAAGAAGAGATTGGATAACCATTTGTCTGAAGTGGTGTAGAGTTTCCTGCCTAAGCAGGGGGTTGGACTAGAAGACCTCCAAGGTCCCTTCCAACTCTGTTATTTCTTCTTATATGACATATCCAGAAGTTCACTAGGCTAGTATAGTCCTAATGGAGAGTTCAACAGCTTCTAGACAGACCCCTAATTTAAGTCATGAAAGCCTACATTTTTGAGATGAGAGTTATACTTGGAACATGGGTCCAGGATGAAATAAGTGCAGCTAGGTTACAATCCTGGTCTAATTCAGCAAGACAGTTTTCTTATGCTTTTTTTAAAAAAAACTTACTTCCTCCACTGGTTTCTGAAGGATAGGTATCTTCTTCTCCAAATGGTCCAAACCTTGACAAGCCAAAACATTGGCTGCTGCAACTGAACCAAAAAAAGAGAGAAGAATGTCAAAACAGTGATGGAACGGAACGGATTAGTCAGCCACTGGACTAATCGATTCCCCTGTATCTTCACAAAAATTTCACCAAGATTCATGACTATGTTTGGGTGGTGCACTAAAACCACAGTTACAAGACATGCTACCATGTTACAAATTGCATTCCTCACCGTATAGTGTAATTATGTGCAACCCTCCATGTGGAGAATGGAGCTTTTGGGAGAATTCTAATATGTGCCATCCCTCTTCTGGACTATGTCCTTCCAGAGGTTGTTGGATGGTTATCCAGAAGTCAAGTTTGCAACTGGAAATCATTGAAGGTATTCTGGATATGGCGTTCTATGGCATGAAACAGCTGGACTGCTGCCAGAACACTTCAATGCCCAAGGAGCTGCTGATACAGCTCTACAGAGGAATTATTGAGTTTGTCATCTGCATCTCTATAACTGTCTGGTTTGGTTCTGCAACTCAACAAGACAGACACAGACTTCAGAGGATAATTAGAACTGCAGAAAAAAACAATGGCTACCAACCTGCCTTCCATTGAGGACCTGTATACTGCACGAGTCAAAAAGAGGGCTGTGAAAATATCTACAGACCCCTCACATCCTGGACACAAATTGTTTCAACTCCTACCCTCCAAATGACGCTATAGAGCACTGCACACCAGAACAACTAGACACAAGAACAGTTTTTCCCCGAACGCCATCACTCTGCTAAACAAATAATTCCCTCAACACTGTCAAACTATTTACTAAGTCTGCACTACTATTAATCTTCTCATCGTTCCCATCACCCATCTCCTCCCACAAATGACTGTATGACTGTAACTTTGTTGCTTGTATCCTTACGATTTACATTGACTGGTTCCTACTATGATTTGATTGCTTATTTGTACCCGGACTATGATTAAGTGTTGTACCTTATGATTCTTGACGAACTTATCTTTTCTTTTATGTACACTGAGAGCATATGCAGCAAGACAAATTCTTTGTGTGTTCAATCACACTTGGCCAATAAAAAATTCTATTCTATTATTCTATTCTATCAGTTTGGTGGCTTCTGGAAAACCTCTGATCTATCTTGGGATGGTCCGGTAGAAGCTCAGCATGGTTCAGAGAAAGAAGAGAACTGTATGGAATATTGTATTTTCCACAATGTTTCCCAAAGATGCTTTTTCAGGAGGCAACTGGATTTTCTTGTTTTTCTTTTTCTTTCAATACGTTTCGCTTCTCATCCAAGAAGCTTCTTCTTCTATGACTGGATGGTGGGGAATGGAAGGATTTATATTCCTTGCAGACAGCTGGTCATTTGCATTCTTTTAGAGAGTCATTGAGGCTATTTGGAGATTCAGCAGCCCTCAGGGTCACCTGAGTATGAACTGAAGAAGCTTCTTGGATGAGAAGCTAAACGTCTTCAAAGAAAAAACAAGAAAGCCCAGTTGCCCCCTGAAAAAGCACCTTTAGGACAACCATGACCTGGATGACTGAGAATCTCCATAGACGTTTTCCACAATGTGTCTTACATAGCAATACTTCAAGCCATGGTTGGAATTCAAAGGCACTAATGTTCAAAAGAATTGCAGTCAAATAAAATGATAAATTCACTTATCAAGTCACAGAACAATGAGAACAATGAGAGAATTATTTAATTCTCCCCCAGAAAATCCAGAATACGTGTCAGGAATGCACCCACCTGGGGCACTACAGAGCGGACTTAAAGATTAAAGCAGTTGACACTGTGAGAAATGAAAACGGGGGGGGGGGGTTGGGTCGTGTCCAAAATGAAGCTTGTGCGACACTTACGTTGAGGCTCCAGCTTGTGTACCACAGGCTTCACACTCCACAGAGCCAAGGAACTGGCATTCTGGAGAGCTCGCTCATAGGTGGCACATACTGATGCCATCAAGGGGTGAATCTCTTTGGCAGTGGCATAGGTCCTCTGGAGACAGGTGAGGGCTGAATTCACCACAGGAAACTGCAGGACTCTCTGTAACACACTGCTTTGCTGTTCAAGAAAAAAAGAGGATGCGGATATAACCAGAGTTACATTATAGTCATCATCATCTTCTTTTAACAACCCCATAATCCCTTGCAGTCAAGGACTACCTGTGCATTATATCACTGAGACAACTACTGGATATCTGTGCTAAGGAACGGAGGTAGTAAAGTTTGCTTTACCAACTTAGTATATATCTTCTTCTTTTAACGACCCTATAATCCCTTGCAGGGTGGAGTCTGGGCAACTGAATGGAGCTGAGTGTTTACTGGCCGGATGCCCTTCCTGTCGCCAATGCGGAGTTCTGTTCAGCAGATATATTCTCATTGTGCCCAGAGAGAAATATCTGCCTCTACCTAGGATCGAGCTCACAGCCTCCTGATTGTGAGGCGAGAGCTCCACCTCTAGGCCACCACACCACTCCATCCGGAGTTACATAATAGTAACTATCATTTATTCTTAATCGGGTTTAGAATCAGGGGTGAAATGCTCCCAGTTCGGGCGTGCCTGCCGGTCGTCAGAGAGCTGGTAGCGACGGCAGCGCGAGGCTTCGCCCACCCGCCCGGACGCCGCCATTTGGATTCTTTTACCCTCTGCGCATGCGCAAAGCACGCCCAAACCGGGAGCATTTCACCCCTGTTTAGAATTGACTGGATCTGGCACCTTTGGTATCCAAAGCATGCATAAATAACAAGTTATGTATGGGATTTCTTTCCTAGAGAGACCTGGGGATGCTGTGTTGACAACAACAACAACAGATAATTCCAAATGGCCCATTGGCCAGCCAAGCTTGTTTATTAATTTAGTTGTTTATAGAGATTCAACCTCAAACTAGGGAGAAATATCCTGAGTGTGAGAACAATTAATCAGTGGAACGTCTTGCTTTCAGAAGTTGTAGTTGCTCCATTGCTGGAGGTTTTTAACAAAAGATTGGACAAGCCATTTGTGTGGCATGGTATATCCTGCCTGAGCAGAGGGTTGGACTAGAAGTCCTCCAAGCTCTGTTATTCTCTATTAAAAGAGCTGCTAATTACCAAAGATCTATTTGCATTTCTGGAATGAGCTGGTCAACCTATGATCTGAAAATAAGTTACTGCATAAGCTATGTCCTGTGTCATACATAAAGAATACTTGTGTTTGCGTGCCTTCTGAACAATCTTGACTTATGGCAACCACATGGACAAATCCATGTCCTTTTCTTGGCAACGTTTTCAGAATTGGCCTACTACTGTCTTCTTCCTGAGAGAGAGAGAAACTATCCAGTGGTGAAATCCAATTTTTTTTTACTACCGGTTCTGTGGGCGTGGCTTGGTGGGCGTGGCTTGGTGGGCGTGGCAGGGGAAGGATACTGCAAAATCCCCATTCCCTCCCCACTCCTGGGGGAAGGATATTGCAAAATCTCCATTCCCACCCCACTCCTGGGGGAAGGATATTGCAAAATCCCCATTCCCTCCCCACTCCTGGGGAAGGATACTGCAAAATCCCCATTCCCTCCCCACTCCTGGGGGAAGGATACTGCAAAATCCCCATTCCCTCCCCACTCTGGGGCCAGCCAGAGGTGGTATTTGCCGCTTCTCCAAACTACTCCCATTCCCACCCCACTCCTGGGGGAAGGATACTGCAAAATCCCCATTCCCTCCCCACTCCTGGGGAAGGATACTGCAAAATCCCCATTCCCTCCCCACTCCTGGGGGAAGGATACTGCAAAATCCCCATTCCCTCCCCACTCTGGGGCCAGCCAGAGGTGGTATTTGCCGCTTCTCCAAACTACTCAAAATTTCCGCTACCGCTTCTCCGAACTACTCAAAATTTCCGCTACCAGTTCTCCAGAACCTGTCAGAACCTGCTGGATTTCACCCCTGTAACTATCCCAAAGTTACTCAGCTGGCTTCATGCCTAAGGCAGAATTAGACTCACAGTCTCCCAGCCTGCTGCCTTCAACCAGTACAACAAATGGGCTTGAAAGAACAACCGGTGGGACAATTTTCATCCCAAAACAATGTAAGGGAAAGATACGTCTACCCATTTGAACTTTCACCCTTTTTTCCCTGCACGCTGCTGTTTATAAAAACGTGAAAAAGGCAAAGAAATGTTCTTAGTGCTTGACATTTAGGCTAGGGAATCTTCTTGTTGTCAACAGTGGCCTGGGTTGCTCTGTTTCAAATGAAATAATTATGAAACATATAAATGGCTTTTTAAAATAATAAATAGCAGACATAGTGTCTAATTCATTCAAGGTTAAAATTTGCTTAACCTGCAGAACTAGATCAGGTCTCCCGAACCTGTTGACTAACTTTTTGAAAAGACATTAACAAATAATATAAATGGTGTCTCACCAGGCATTTGCTGATGTTAATGATTTTTTTTTAGCCATTTTGAGAGTGATAATTGTAGCTTTATTATAAAAAGGAGGTTCCCATGTTGGGTCAACTTACCTTGGGGCTTCTATTCTGCATTACTGGTTTGTTTTTGGTTGCCATCGTCGAGCATTAGCCTGCAACTAAATCATGGGACATGTATAAAATGTTGCGTAATCTAGGGGTAATGTAGGGAAAAAAAGAACACCCATTATCAGCTAGTGCTCAGAGTCATCCCACAAAGGAGAAAATGCAGGAGAGTTTCAATAAACCAAATAAATTATATCTTCGCACAGCACCTAATTAGCAGGGGTGGGTTCCTCCCGGTTCGGACCGGTTCTCCTGAACCAGTAGCGACCCACTGGTGACGTCACAATGACATCACCGATCCGGTTCTGTCGGTGCTGGTCCGTGGGCGCCGCCATCTTTTTTTAAAAAAAAATTTTGAATTTTTTTTTAAAAAAATTAGAATTTTTTTTAAAAAAATTTCCCTTCTGAGCATGCGCAGAAGCCGAGTTCCAGCACTGCATGCAGTCGCCATCTTGTTTTTGGCTTTTTTTAAAAAAAATTGGATTTTTCGTTACTGCGCATGCGTGTGCGCGCCAAGCGTGCGCGCCCATGCGGTGCGCCCATGCGGCGCGGGAGGGAGCGAGGTAAGTTGGAACCCACCCCTGCTAAGTAGGTTATGAAATTCGTGGCCACAACACAGAACAAGGTCCCCACCTTAGAGCAACTATAAAAGGTGACGGTATGATGACAACACATTTCCCTTCAAGCTTTCCCATAATAGGGGTGTTCATAATGTGAGTTGTATTAAGGATATGAACATTACTTTGCCATGAACAAAATGAAGAAGGGGTCAACCTATTTTCCAAAGCACCAGAAGGCAGGACAAGAAGCAACGGATGGAAACTAATCAAGGAGAGAACCAACCTAGAACTAAGGAGAAATTTCCTAATGGTGAGAACAATTAATCGATGGAACGGTTTGCCTCCAGAAGTTGTGGGTGCTCCGTTCACTGGAGGCTTTTAAGAAGAGATTGGACAGTCATTTGTCTGAAATGGTATAGGGTCTCCTGCTTGAGCAGGGGGTTGGACTAGAAGACCTCCAAGGTCCCTTACAACTCTGTTATTCTGTTCTATTGTTAATGGAATGACCAGATGAATATAGGAGCCAATGTTTCTGGCTCTTGTTCAGTTAATCCCCATTCCAAAGAGGAAATTCCAATAGTTTGCAGGGAATATTCTTCTACAGTGGGGCAAAAAAGTATTTAGTCAGCCACCAATTGTGCAAGTTCTCCCACTTAAAAAGATGAGAGAGGCCTGTAATTGACATCATAGGTAGACCTCAACTATGAGTGACTAAATGAGAAAACAAATCCAGACAATCACATTGCCTGATTTGGAAAGAATTTATTTGCAAATTATGGTGGAAAATAAGTATTTGGTCACCTACAAACAAGCAAGATTTCTGGCTCTCACAGACCTGTAACTTCTTCTTTAAGAGGCTCCGCTGTCCTCCACACATTACCTGTATTAATGGCACCTGTTTGAACTTGTTATCAGTATAAAGGACACCTGTCCACAACCTCAAACAGTCACACTCCAAACTACACTATGGTGAAGACAAAAGAGATGTTGA
>QLTV01004033.1:604045-627052 GCA_003457575.1 Thermophis baileyi | reverse complement strand
CACCCACGGGGGGGGGGGGGCGGGGTGGGGGTCGCGGGGGGGGGAGGGGGGTTGGGGTGGTGGGGGGGGGTATCACGGCTTTAGAAAGGTTGAGAACCACTGCACTACGGGGCTAATCTACGTGGCTTTTTACAGTTTTAGTTTTTACCTTTTTTTTACTATTTACAGTTTGCCTTGTATTCTTTAAAAAAGTATTGTAAGCTCACCCAGGTGACTAAAATAACCTTCCCTAACTAGCTGCTTTCAAATAGCCAAAGTGGATAAAATATGGCTAACCAGCCCTCCATCGTTTTGCCAATGGGACCCTTAACCAAGTACAGGTAGTCCTCGACTTACGTCCACAACTGAGCCCAAAATTTCTGTTATCAGGTGAGACATTTGTTAAGTGAGTTTTGCCCCCTTTCTTGGCATGGTTGTTAAGTGGTTCACTGCAGTTGATAAGTTACTAACCCGGCTGTTAAGTGAATCCGGCTTCCCCTTTGACTTTGCTTGTCAGGAGGTCACAAAAGGTGATCACATGACCCCGGGACACTGCAACGGTCATAAATACGAGTCAGTTGCCAAGGATCTGAATTTTGATCACACGATCGTGGGTATGCTGCAAAGGTCCCTTTTTCATTGTAACTTTGAAGGTCACTAATGTTGTGGCTTGCCCCCGTCCCGTGCAGCTGCTCATGGATCCGGACGAACAGGAACAGTCCATAGGGTGGCAAGAGCGGTCTGTAGCGCCGGCACCGGAGTCCGAGACCGAAGAGGAAGCAGGGCCAGAGGACGATGCGCAATCAGGGCCTTCTGCACCTCCTCAGCAGGAGTTCAGTGACACCAGTGAAGAGGAGGGGCCTCTGATTGATGCCAGAGCACGCAGGGCAGCTAGCCGACAAGAGTGGCTGTGTAGAAGGAGGTCTACTCGAAAGTAAGCTTGCCGGCAGAGATAGATAGATAGATAATGGATGGATGATATTTGTTTGTATTCATCTTGGCTGCCTTTTGAACTTTGTTCCTATCAGTTGGATTGACTCCAGTCCGGGCTCTTGGCCAACTTCAGCAAGTAATTATATTTGATGGACTTAATGACCTGCTTGTGTCTTTCATATTTGGAATCCCGGCCAAAGTGTTCTGTGCTTGAAAACAAACACTTTGGCAAAGAATTAGTATTCACTTTAATACTAAGCAATTATTAGTATTAAAGCCTTTTTGTTTAAATAACAGTGTGTGTGTGTCGCTTTCTGGGCGTTTGCCGCGCTGGGTCAGAACAACTAAATGAACTGTTGTAAATCAAGGACTACCTCTATACAGTACATCTTGCTTTGCACTATAAACTAGTAGTGGACTCATTTCCAAAGTGAAAGGTTTAGATATTCTTTTATTTACATTTTTTTTCTTAGCCAAATACAATTGCACTTATTTCAGAGAGAATCAGAATGCTGAAGAAAAAGGCACAATACTGTTTCTTAGTCCCATCCACCAACCAAAGTGAACGGTCTCATTTCTAGCAATGCATAGATTAAGTACAAACACACACACACACACACACACACACAAAACACTTCTCCCTCACCTCCATTGCACATTTAGCACCTGAAAACAATGCTCCATACTGTATACCCTTCTTCCGAGGGATCAAATGTGTTTTTGATGAACATGCTCATCTTGATTCCACAGGCAAAAGAATGAGCATGGCATAAAAACAAAAATCATAAAAAAAAAACTTCACAGTCTGACCAGAAACAAGAATAGCTAAAAGTTAACTAGAGGCAGCAATTTGGCTACCTGTGAACATGTAGTCTAATGTTTCTGGTTAAAGAGGGTTTGTTCAGCTCGGGAATTCATCCCAGAGAACAGCAATAAATCCTTATAAACCAATGCTGGGATGGGGAGGGAAGGAATTACATCAACTAAAAGGCAATTCTATTTCAAATTAACTTCAAATCTGCTGTTCTCTATCCCAGGATAAAAGACTGATGTGCTCGTCACCAAGGCTTGAGATACAATCTCATCCTGAGTAGTGACAGTTTTGCTTGTTCTGTTGCATAGCCGGAGAAAGATCTTCAATCAAGGGCCCTTTATCCCTCTCCAAACTTAACCCGGGTCATTTGGGCTGCCCAATGTGACAGCACAAGGAAAGAAGAAAGAATTCAACCAGGGGTAGGGAGGACAAAACTCCGTCATCAAAGAGGGGAAGCCAATATGCTCAAAGTGTGAAACGCCACTGTGCAAAAGGGAAGCCCTGACAGAAGCTCAGTGTTTCAACCGTAAGTGCGGCCTCATCACAGTAAGGATTCCCACCATGGAGGAGATAAGACCACACAACCCTATAACTCCAGGGTTGGTCTTGTAGATGCCCAGACGGTCCAACGGACTAAAGATATCACAAAGGTTCTTCACCGTATCCAGCAAGAGGGGTGGATAGTTCTTTAACGTGAGGAATACAAGCAGGAGAAAAGTCTGTAGCTCACCGTTGGTCAGGAATTGGAATTTCTGCCTGCCAGGAGTCAAGGCCTTTTCAGGCTTCTGGCTGCATGCTGTCTGCTTCATGCGCCAGCAGAGCTCATAAAAATCCTTGACCAGGTTTATCACCAGGGAATAGTAGTAGGATTTGGTCGCCCAGTTGCGCCACTTCTTCTGGTTGATCTCCGAGAGGAGCCCAACGCTCTTCACCCACAAGACGGTGTCACAGGCGAAGTACATAACCCGGTTCACGTTGGAGGCCGTCAGGCAGAAGCGAGGAATGGCGTAGGGCAACTGGGAAGCTTGATGGGCTGCTACCATGGCATGCACGATATTGCCAAGCCGAAACACTGCAAGAGAAACCAGAGATGAAACATGCTGGTGGAAAAGGCCTGGGATCTTATGGTACCACTGATTCATTCCTTGCAGCTACGTACTCCATCAGCTTTGGACCATAATTCAAGATCTCTTCTTTGGGCTACCTCGCCTAGGCATGACAGCAGCTCAGCCAATAATGGTAGATACCATTATGGCTCTGTGTGTGTGTGTGTGTGTGTGTGTGTGTGTGCGCGCGCGCACGCAAAATGGTTTGCCCCAGAATGTTCCAACCTCAGTGTGGTTTGAGTTTCTGGTGCCACTTCCGGAACACTCAGAATGGCCGATTTCCCAGGTCAGAATGTTCCACAATATTACCTTTTGCGCATCCTTATTTCTGTCTGTCTAGCTCATAAGTAGATCCTTGAGTACATCCTAAAGTTTTAATCGATAGCAACCTTAAGACCACACCAGTGGGCAGGGACTCTGAGATTCCCGATCCAATATTGGAGGTCTCCAAATTGCCAATCTATAGCGAGTTCTTCTAGTCATTTGCTTAATCTCTAAAACTGGAATGCTGCTCTTCAACATGGAGCTTTGCCAATCCACAAAAGACAACCCACATGGAGTCTTCTTTTGGTAAACCCAGGTCATAATTAAATGTGCAATACTTAAATGCCTTTTAAAACAGGGCTGATAAGGATGAAAATGCCCCATTGCAGCATACAAATATTAACACATCAATGCACAAAAAAGTGGGGGAAATATAAATGGCTTTGCCTGATGCCAAGATGACAATGAACTTAGTGTCTTAGATTGAGTTCCAGATGTAGAAAGCTACTACTAAAACATTACAGTTCATTGAAGGCTAGTCCTGGATTTCACCAAGGGTGATCTTCTGTAATTAGGCCATCCATCATCTATCTATCTATCATCTATCTATCTATCTATCTATCTATCTATCTATCTATCTATCTATCTATCTATCTATCTATCTATCTTTTATCATCTATCTATTTTTTATCTATCTTTCTTTCTATCTATCTATCTATCTATCTATCTATCTATCTATCTATCTATCTATCTATCTATCTATCTATCTATCTATCTATCTATCTATCTATCTATCATCTATCTATCATCGTCTGTCTGTCTGTCTGTCTGTCTGTCTGTCTAGCTATCATCTTCTGTGTCCAGAACATCTGCCTTTAAAAAGAGAAAATACGATGCTTAAAATTAGTATAATAATCTAAATAAAAAAAACTTTCAATAACTATATAAAGAATATAAAAATTAAAACCCAGAAGGAATTTAAAGCAGGTATGTGACATTATATAGCATTTGAGGCCCAGAAAGTAGGTCTGAATAGCTTTATCATTGCCAGGAGCAAATTGTCCATTGTACATGCTCCATCAAGAATCTGGCATATCAATAAATGTTCATATCATATAAATTAGGCCTCTAAGGGTAGCTTTAGGGTATGGGAAGAACTTACAGGAAGATTGCTTAATGAGCTGGGAGTAGAAAGCAGTTAGCCACAGAAAGAAAAAAAATCTGATCTAAAGGAAAAAAATACTCAGGCTCTTTCCTTTCTTTTGGTAGCTCTTTGAATGTTTTGAATCAAGCTGCGGTGATGGGGTCCCTCACCATTCCTGCAATCAAGTCCCACCATTAAAAGAAAGACTGGGGGGGCAGATACCAAGCCCCCAAGTACAAGCAAGGACATTTGTCATGGCAAAGCCCAACATACAGTACATAGCTCCCTAGCTTCTGATTAAATGCCATCAAATGTGGATGATTTTAAATGGAAAAGAAAAGACTGCTGTGCTTAAAAATGCAAACACCCCATTGCACAAGAGCAAAGGTAGGGATTGGGAAAGGATCAGGCCAGTCAAACAGGCGTATTCCCTCCCCAGACCAAAAAAGAAAGAAAGAAAGAAAGAAAGAAAGAAAGAAAGAAAGAAAGAAAGAAAGAAAGAAAGAAAGAAAGAAAGAAAGAAAGAAAGAAAGAAAGAAAGAAAGAAATAGCACATTTCTCATGCATGCATGCACTGTGAATTGATGAAACATAGATTAGGACACAAACAATCCAGGTCATGTGAATACAATAATCATGAAGTGACATGCTAATTGAGAAATTTTGATTAATAAGCAAACCAGACTTTCCCATGAAGGTGCAAGGAATGAAGATTAGCAAGGTAGGAATCACCAGTACCTATTTAGAGAAAGCCATAATGTCAATCATTCCCCCCCCCCACAAGGCCATCAAGAGAACAGCCCAAAGATCTATTGACTCAGGAAGGCAGGAGGAGAAAAATATAGAATTTAAGCCTCTGAGCATAGATCTGTTTAAAGGGCTTTGCTCTCAATATTCCTGCAGTGGACAAATCTGGATGTATTAGGTAATTCCAACCAAAGGGATCATAGGAGCTATAATCCATAGGAGCTACAAGCCTTTGGAAGGCACCAAAACTGGACAAGGTTGAAGTAAAGACGAATCATCCATCTACTGCAACCAATAAGGAACCAAAATCTTATGCAAGGGACAAAAATCAGAGCACAATCCTAGGCATTAGGACTCAAAAATTCAATATTTTCTTTTCTGGGACTTCATCCTAAGTAAGGATAGTTGTGAACTTCAGCCTGAGTCGCTGTGCCTCCACATTAACGAAAGAATCCATGATGGAAGCAGATCAAAATTGCTTAATAGCTTACACCTTCCCGTAGCCTCAACAAAGGTGTGACTATTTTGATCGACAAATCAAGGATAGGTTTGTTTTTCCTGTCCACTCATGTTATCACAGACTGTCTAGACAAGTCATTGAAGTTTTCTTGGCCAGTTTTTTTAGAAGCTGTTTGCCATTGCCTCCCTCCAAGGGATAAGAGAAAGTGACTGGCCCAAGGTCACCCAGCTGGCTGTGTGCTTAAAGCAGGATTGGAACTCACGGTCTCACGGTTTCTAGCTTGATGCCATTACACCAAACTGGCTCTCAAGGGCAACATTACAAGATTCCTAATCTGTAATCCAATTCTGGTACACAGTATTAAGATTTTTTTTCTCTCTCTCTCTCTTTTTTTTAAATGAGACGCGGTGGCTCAGTGGCCTAAGGCTAAGAAAGGTCGACAGTTCAGCAGTTCGAATCCCTAGTGCCGCGTAACCGAGTGAGCTCCCGTTACTTGTCTCAGCTTCTGCCAACTTAGCAGTTCGAAAGCACGTAAAAAAATGCAAGTAGAAAAATAGGGACCACCTTTGGTGGGAAGGTAACAGTGTTCCGTGCACCTTTGGCGTTTAGTCATGCCGGGCCACATGACCACGGAGACGTCTTCGGACAGCGCTGGCTCTTCAGCTTTGAAACGGAGATGAGCACCGCCCCCTAGAGTCGGGAACGACTAGCACATATGTGCGAGGGGAACCTTTACCTTTACCTTTATCTTTTCTGTCCCGCCCACCTATCCCTTATTTTGAGACAATCAGCAATCCATTTCTTTTTCTTTCTTCAATAGGCAGTATCTAAAACTAACATACTCACTCTTGCGTCCTGAGCTCATGCTCGATTCCAGAAGTCTGAGCTTCATAACCACTTTCTCTCGGTGAGTCTTATGCTCTAAAATATAGCTAAGCAGCATGCATGAATACTGAGTTGCTCTGGAATGGGAAGGAAAGAGAGGCGCATTGCTGGTCACACATCACAGGCAAAGCACAGGCTGTGTCTTCCCACAATGAAACCGAGAGATATATAGATATATATATCTGAGTGCAGGTCCCTCCCCATGCAAAAGATGCTACAGGACTGTTTTGCTCTAAGGCAAATGCTCTAATATATAGTTTTGCACACGGTAATGTTGCTCAATCGGCGGAGACGTTGCAAGTGGTGCATAAGAATCTATTCTACTCAATTATTCTGGAAAAAACATGGTTATTTCCAAAAGCATTTGCTTGCAAAAGAAAAAGAAAAAACATTTGTCGCCTTCCAAATGTTTACCCAGTGCTGGCTATCAGGAGATTAGTTGTGAAGCAACTGTTAGCCCCGATGGGATAACACTTTGAATCCTACACAAAAGGTATCATAATGGAATGGAATGAATCAACAAACAGCCGATTCCTTGCATCTATAGAGTACCCATCATGATAGGTCACAATGCTATTCCCCCCCCCTTTTTTTTCTTCCTACCTGAACACCCATGGAATTGAACCTGGGAGCTTTAAACCACCTTTTCCTGCAGCAGCTTGGGATAACCGGCCAACGGTTGGACTAGGACTTTTGAGGTTGGGGTTCAGTTCCATTTACAGCTGTGGAAAAACTGATCCCGTTGAGCCTAGCGCTAACGTCCAGTCCAATTTATTGCACAGGTGGTTGCACTGTTGCAAAGATAACATTGGAGGAGAGCTTGCTACCCACACACACACTGCCTTGAGGGGGATGAAGGTGAGGTCGGTTGTTGAAGCTGCCAAACAAATGGCGATCCCTTGGATCATCCAGCACATAGTTCAAGTTGAAAAGCAGCATGCGATGCTGAAAGATAAGTTTACATAACACCAGGAAACAACAACACAAAGCAGGTAAGGTGGAGACAAGGGTGATTAAGGCATGCATTGGCAACTCTTTGGCATGGTTATTCCCCCCCTCCCCCATATACAACTTTGGGGGGAAGAGATGGGGAAAAATTACTACGTAGAGGTGTATGTGCTGTTCGTGATTCTCACACCTATACAAGGCAGTAAGATCATCATGCTCTCACATTCTTTGTTTTACTCAAAAGTCTTCCCCTATGGAATTACCGGGCAGGTCTGTTTCTCCTACTGGATTTTTCTTTTATATTTTCTTATTGATATTTTGTGGGATGGTGCAGGGATCACTTTCCCCTTCGTGTTGGAATCTTCTTCAATCTTCTACCACCCTGTCCAAAAGCTTCCTTGGCTGGGAACCCAGGGAATTGTAGTCCCAACACATCTGGAGGATATCAGCTAAATATACCAGGTTTGGGAATTTTTGCCTGTCTGGGGAAGTAGTTTACGTCTGTGTACAATCCACTGTACACAACAGTGCTCCAGGACATCATGCTGGCCACATGAACACAGGAATGTCTTCGGATAGCATGGGTTCAATGGCCTTGGAGATGAGCACCGTCCCCTGTAGCTGAGTTAAAAGGGACTTCTTCACCTTTACAATCCAGAAGAGAAAGCAACTTTGACCCCCAGCACCTGTTAAATCTCAGCAATTCTCCACTCTCTTTCACTGCATTATTTTTACATTGTGTAATTTCCATAATGGGAGTGGAGCCATGTTTGCAAAACACTCAGAAGAAGGAGTGAAGAGCTGTGAAGAAATATGTCAAATATAAATTAAGGAAATCAGATCTACTGATGCCTCTGTTGAACCAAGCCTCAATGCAAGTATTCCTACAATTCCTTCAACTTATCAGATTTGTGACTGCCGTCACACAATGGCCAACCATGATTAATGTGAGTCTTAACATGTTGTGCAAACTCAGTATGCATGAACTGGGGACTTGCGCAACACCTGGGAACCGGTTGTTTCAGGAAGCACATGGCCAGATTGTGCAAAGATACCTGTAGCCTACATTCACACACCCTGTGTCAGGGTTCCAAATAGGCCTGCCATCCTGATTCATAGTGTCTGATGCAGGGGTGAAATCCAGCAGGTTCTGACAGGTTCTGGAGAACCAGTAGCGGAAATTTTGAGTAGTTTGGAGAACCGACAAATACCACCTCCGGCTGGCCCCAGAGTGGGGTGGGAATGGAGATTTTGCAATATCCTTCCCCCAGGAGTGGGGAGGGAATGGAGATTTTGCAGTATCCTTCCCCAGCCATGCCCACAGAACCGGTAGGGAAAAAATTTGAATTTCACCCCTGGTCTGATGAAGTCCAAGGGGGTGCAGGACAGGGGTGGGTTCTAACTTACCTCGCTGCCGGTTCGATTCCTCATGTGCTGCACGCGCGCATGCGCAGTGCTAAAAACCAAGCTTCTGTGCATGCGCAGAAGCAAAAAACAGCTTCTGCGTGTGCGCAGAAGCAAAAAACAAAATGGCGCCACCGAGAGAGCCGGTTCGGGGGCGTGTCCAGCCGGCCATCGCTGCCGGTTTGGCAAGCGGGGGGAAATTCCCGCTACTGATTCTATAGAGCCTGTCCGAACCGGCAGCAACCCACCTCTGGTGCAGGAATACCTTGCCTTATGCCTGATTGGTTGGTTGTTCCTGTGGCTTTCGACTAAAATCCAGAACCCATGAGTCCTGTGGACTTGAAATTTGCCAAATTTTCTCAAATATTTTACGGTTAAAAATTATCACAAAAGCACCTCGTGACGTAATATAAAACGTCGTAAAACATTTCCTGAGATCCACTGCTGAAGTTTGACTGCTATACAGCTTCATCCGGGCTGCTTTTTGCTGAATATCTCTCAGAACTTCTAAAAACGTTTCCAGTGAAGGCACTGAGGAATCTCATAAGGTCAACCTACTCTCCAAAGCACCTGAGGGCAGGACAAGAAGTACTTAGGTGTAAGATCATTAAAGACAGATGGAACCTAGAACTAAGGAGACATTTCCTGACAGTGAGAACAATTCATCAGTGGAACGGCTTGTCTCCGGAAGTTGTGGATGCTCCATCACTGGAGTCCCAAAGGTGCTTTTCTTTTTCCCAAGAGGCAACTGGACTTTCTTGTTTTTTCTTTGAAGACGTTTCGCTTCTCATCCAAGAAGCTTCTTCAGCTCCAACTGGATGGTGGGGAATGGAATCCAGTCAGAGCTGAAGAAGCTTCTTGGATGAGAAACATCTTCAAAGAAAACGTATTGAAGCGTCTTCAAAGAAAAAACCAGAAAGTCCAGTTGCCTCTTCAAATAGCACCTTTGGGACAACCATGACCTGGATGACTAAGAACCTCCATAGACATCCATCACTGGAAACTTTCAAAAAGAGACTGGACAGCCACTTGTCTGGAAGGGTATAGGCCAGCCAGGGTCTCTTGCTCAAGCTGGAGGGCTGGACTAGAAGACCTCCAAGTTCCCTTCCAACCCAATGATTCTATGTCCTATCATATAATAGGAGTTGAAGTGGGGAGGGTCGTGGGAACCCAACCAGACGGGCTGACAAACGAGTGCCCTGGCACGGGGTGGGGGGCGCTCTGCAAGCTCCTTGCAAAGGAAGGGGGGGGGCCGCCACCCCCTTATTCTCCGCCCTTGCGCTGCTCCCCTCACCGAAAGAGTCGCTCCCGACCCTGCGTCTGGTTGGTGAAGTGCACAAAAGCCTCCATGCCACCTGCAACCACCGCCGGACCGCTCCGAACTCTGGGCAGGAATCAGCTGTTTCTCCGAGGGAGGGAGGGAGGGAGGGGGTGGGGCTGAACCGTGGCCACGCCCCCGGCGTTCCATGGCCTGGACTCCCTTTCCCTTCCTTCCCTTCTTCCTTCCGCCCGGGGGTTGCCATAGCAACGCGTCAACTTCCGGAGACAGGTGTGCGCTGGTGGGTGAGGGGGGGGGGACAGGTGTGCAGGCGGAGGCAGGCGGAAGCCAGGAAGAGGCTTTGGTTTAGGTTTTAGGAGCTTTGATTTGGGCTCCTCTGCCTGCCTGTGTGAATCATTTTTTCTTTGCTTGAACAGAGCCTTCTTTCCAGTTTCTCGGGGGAACTGCAGCACCCATCATCCCCAGCTGATGGGCTTTGCAGTTCGACGCCTCTAAAAGCCCCCAGGTGGTTACCTAGATGGCAAAACCATAAGTTTTCTGGACATACTGAGTTTTTGTGATGCCCTGGAATCTGTTTTGTTTTGTTTTTGTTTGGTTCGGTTCGGTTCGTTCTGTTTCGGTTGTGTTTCTTTTCGTTTGTGTTTCGTTTTGTTTGTTTTTGTTTTATTTGTTTCTGTTTTGTTGGTTTCGGTTCGTTTCTGTTTTGGTTGCTTTTGTTAGTGTTTCGTTTTGTTTGTTTTTGTTTAGTTTGCTTCTCTCTTGTTTCTGGGTCTGCCCAGCTCAAACTTAGGAGACTTTGGACAGTGTACAAAAAGTCCCCTAAAAAGAAAAAAAAAAGTGGTCAGTTATTGCAAAACAGTGTTATGCTACGTGGAGAGCTGGCAAGAGTGTGTGTAGGATTGGGGCAAAGTAATAAACGTGTTCCATAGAGGGCCAGTTTGGTGCAATGGTTAAGGCACCTGGCTAGAAACCAGGACATTGTGAGTTCTAGTCCCACCTTAGGTATGAAAGCCAGCTGGGTAACTTTGGGCCAGTCATTCACTCTCAGTCCAATTGATCTCATAGGATTGTTGTTGTGGGGAAAATAGGAGGAGAAAAGAGTATTATGTATATTTGATGCTTTGTGTTATTTATGAAAAATAAAGGTGGGATTTTTTAAAAAAAAAACACCTTGAGAGTGATCTTTGCTTCTCTCTGTTTCAAAACCAAATTCCACCCTCCCTTTAAGAAGCCTGATTAATAATTGGATTGAATTTTATTGTAGAACTCAGTTGAGCCGAGTGCAGGACAAGAACGCTGAAGAGAAAAGATGCCTTTCTATCTTCGGAAGCAGCACTTTGACATTCCTCCACCCACCGAAAAAGACTGGATTAAAAAAGATGAAGAAGAAAATTTCTTCCTCAGTGACCCTGACCAACTCCTAGACTCCTTGCCTCAGCCTTTCTGCATGATCAATAAAATATTGAAAGATTTGTTTGAAAGAGCCTGGGAACGAATTGAAGAAAGGCGCCCGTTACAAGAGACGAAGCAGCAAAGTTTCACACCCTTACTCTGTCACCCTACAAATAAATTCATGGTAATCTAAAGCTCTTTCAGATAAATAATCCAAGGAAATCTTCATATGTGACATTAGCACCATATTTTATTTCCTCCACAGTGTCATCCTCTTGGACAATCAAACTGGTTTTATTTTGGCTTAACTATGGTATAATTTCAGTGAGAGAGGAATTGGACGTTACCACAAAGACATAAATCTAAATATTTCTAGATCATCCCTTTGCCCCAGAGATCTTTTATTTATAATTCCATCAAAACCATTAAAATTACCAAAGGTTTATTAAACATGTTTTTAATGAGCCAAAGATGTTAAAACATGGAACCATTTAAAAATCAGATGAAGTAAAAAAAAATTATCCCCACATATAAAGAGATTGTCGTATAGAGGGATTGGAATTACGATGGCACTCATATTCTGAGGTAGACATCATGTTCTCTTCTTTTGAATCTTCACGTTTCTGAGGTAGACATCCAGGGGTGGGCTTCAAAATTTTTAGCAAGGGGTTCTCTGCCCGGTTGCTGGGTGGGCGTGGCCATGATGAGCATGGCCTAGTCAACCTCCTGCACCACGGCGGGGGGGGGAGGGCGTTTTTGCCCTCCCCGGGCTCCGGAGGCTTTCCTCGAGCCTCCGGGAGGACAAAAATGGCCTTCCCGGAAACAGGCCCGTTTCCGGCCTTCCCGAACTTCCATTAGGCCCGTTTTTCGCCCTCCCCGAGCCTCTGTGTGCGCCCTGCACTTACCTGCATCCAAAACGGGCCACGTGGGGACTCCTGGGAGGGGAGGGGTGAGGTGGGTGGGGCCAGCCAGGAGTGGGATTTGCGGGTTCTCCGAACTGCACAGAATCTTAGCTAGAGGTTCTCCCGAACCCCTGCAAACCCCCAGCAGCCCACCCCTGTACACATCGTGTTCTCTTTTGAATCTTCCCAGGTTTCAGGAAGGGTAAACTGCCTGTCAGCTTCTGAAGGGTACATCTTTATAGGACATTCCACTGGGATTTCTGTCTTCAGCTCAACCACCTGTGAGAACTTGTGTACTTGGGAGGCCACCAAACTTGAAATTTGCATCATTCAGCTGTCAGTCCTCGGTGGGGTCTCCCATCTTCTTGGTACAGTGGATGAGATGGGTAGGTAGCTATGCATTTATATTCTTTAAGAATGAGTGATTAATTTGCAGATTGGTTTCACAATTTATTATGACTGTCTTCAGCAAAGTCTTGCAAGATGAGTTTCAAGTTTTTCCTATTGAGTACCTGGAGAGAATAAATTCTGTTTTCTTCAAACAGAAGAGAATTTACATGATTTTCATTTCTGCTAGCATTCTCAGCCAATCAAAGTATGGTTACTGAATAAATAAAGGCACCATTTGGGTTTTTTGCTAATGAACATGAAGGAAAAATTGCCCTCCCCTAGAATCATTCTTGTTTTGTTTTCCAGGTTTTGCACGTCTTTTTTGCTTTGTCAGGGAAAACCTCTTGCATATAAGATCCATAAATGAAGTGGTGAGTTTGTCTCATATTAACTGCTAGTGCTTATCTTTATCTACCTGTCAATTTTCACTTGTCTAAATTCCAGCTTTTTGAACATCCCAGTTATTAATGTCCATTGTGGGATACCCATATTGCTGTAATCTTAAAAACGTTACACTTTTAATTGAATTTCTATTGTCAGAGCTTAAAATCTAAGCAGAATTGGATCTGGTTAGGACTTAAAGGACTATAGACTAGTTTTAGAAGGAAAAAAAATCTAGAAGGCTGTGTCAAACCACTTGCACACTGCAGCCAAGAATACTGCATGGACACTTCAGATGTCACACTCCAGATTTCCTTTTTTTCTTTATTAATTGGGAGGATGCTTTGCACACATGTCTTCTGAGTGCACTTTTATGACACATCTGGTTAATCACTATGGGAAAGAAGCACAGGTGGTGCTCGATTTACAACTGTTCATTTAGTGACTGTTCAAAGTTACATCACTGAAAAAAGTGACTTACGACCGTTTTTCACACTTACGACCATTGCGGCATCCCCATGGCCACGTGAACAGAATTCGGAGGCTTGGCAACCGGCTCATATTTATGACGGTTGCAGCGTCCCCGGGGTCACGTGATCCCCTTTTGCGACCTTCTGACAAGCAAAGCCAGTGGGGAAGCCAGGTTCGCTTAACAACTGCAGTCATTCACTTAACGACGGTGGCAAGAAAGGTGGTAAAATGGGGGCACAATGAACGATTTTTTCAGTTATCAGCATAAATTTTAATTTTGGTCGTTAAGTCAAGGATTACCTGAATTCTTTTCCCCTCAGACCTTCTCCAATTAAGACTTTTGCTCTTCTGTCAGACATCTCAGGGAGCTGTGCAGCTCTGCGGCCAAAATAATGTAGTATTGGACTCCTTGCTATCCTGGTTGAACAGGCCTAGCCTGATCTCATATTTCGTATTCTCCTGTTTGTCAGGAAGATATCAGCAAACGGAACATCTGCGTGGCACTGGAGCTTTCGCAGGAGAGTGACTATGCAGGATTCCTGCTACAAGGCAAGTCTTAGCCTCCCTTAACCATCTGATGGGCTTGAGGTTCCAGATCCACAGTTGGGTGGTTTTGATATAAAATAAGTCTTAAAAACTAGCCCTTCCTACTGACGTACTTAATATGTCCTACTGATGATGAAATTTGTTTGAGTCCAAACCCTGGAGGCACACCATTAATTTTTTTTTAATCTATCTATCTATTCATAGATTTCATAACCTTGGCATGGTTTTGTTATTTTCCTTTTATATGGAGATGTGGAATACATTTGGATATGTTTATAATTCATATATACAAACAACGGTAATTTGCACCATAAAGAGCCAGCTTGTTTTTTTCTTTCTCTAAAACCTGATTTGTATCATAACATGCGGTTATCTTGTTAGAACAGTTGTGTTGAAATCCAAGCTGCATTATTAACACAGGAACTTTCCGAATATAATTTAATATTTCAGGTTTGGAGACAACGGATACTTTTGAATGTATGTTTGCTTTTTTGTTTTGTTTTGCACTTTGGAAATCAGGCTCGAGCAGTTCTTCTGCCACTGGCTTCCCTTTTATATATACTCAGAAGTTTAAGGAATTTCCATTAGAAATTTTCTAAAAGTCCTGTGAGCTACTTGAACAGTGGTGGAGAACTTGCAGCCTCTAAAATCTTTTTTTTTTTTTTTTCAGTCTGAGCCCATTCCAACAGCAGAATTAAGTTTCGGGTCATTTTAAAGTGGAAAACATAAAATAACTTTTGTATCAGCATACTGTATATACACTGCCCAGAATAGCTTTTGGTGAGATGGGCAGCTATATGAATTTGACAAATAAATACATAAATATGCTTAACATAGTTTTAAAAAACAACAACAGAAAATCTTAGCTCTACTTGTATATGTCCCACTTTGTCTCATCCCCTGAATTGGTCCTGTCATCCATCTAAACTGGACAACATTTACAGCTCCTGTTTGTCCATCTTTTACTTGTCCTAGAATTCACAGTTCATGAGCAGGGGCAAAAAACTGTGAATCTGGTTTTCTTGTTATGGGACACAGTTAATAATAAGGGCCCTTCTGTATTTTAAAGGACTGTGAGACCTTTCTCCTCCTTCCTGATTGCTTAATGTGCTTTCTTCTGATTTCTCAATAAAGGCAGCTCTGAGTCTTGGCTGGAGATTTATCGATTGCCTAAGGATGCCTGGCAGAAGGAGACCGAACATCTCCATACAATTGCTCTCCCAGGTTCAGGATTTGTCAAGGACACGGGACTCAACCAGCTGCCATTGCAAGAGAAATTACCAGAGAAATCTATGGTAAAAACCACTTTTTTTAGAGGTCCAAATGGTTAGCAGCTCTAAAAGTTTTCCATCTAACTAAAGAAAGATCACTAAAGTTCTCAAGGCACCTTACTGCTAAACTACCTTGATTCTTAACTCAACATTTAAACCATATAATCTGCTATCAACGGTGATGCTGCTATGTACTACAACATAGGTATGGCTGGAGAATGAGCCCTTATTTCTCCAATTGTGTTAAAAGTGCCTAAAACAGCTCAGTTTTCTATGGGGCTCTTCCTGAGAATGAACCATAATTCTGGATTATTTTCTTCTTAAAATTTATATCTGGTGATGCCAGATAGAAGCATCCTGGCATTTTCTTCTGACATAATACTTCTCCTCTCTAGGATGTCTCTTCACATTTAGGAATTAATGAGCGGATCTTCTTTTATTAAAATAGCAATAGCACTTAGACTTATATACCGCTTTACAGTGCTTTACAGCCCTCTCTAAGCGGTTTTACAGAGTCAGCATATTGCCCCCAACAATTTGGGTCCTCATTTTACCCACCTCGGAAGGATGGAAGGCTGAGTCAACCTTGAGCCTGGTGGGATTTGAACTGCCAAATTACAGGCAGCTGGCAGTCAGCAGAAGTAGCCTGCAGTACTGCACTCTAACCACTGCGCCACCGAGGCTCATGAGCCAAGATGATAGCATCCTTTTCAAATAAGAATCAGAACCTCTTTGGGTTTCTGGTGTTGCTGTTGTTTGGTTTGGGGGTGCTAAGAGCTGAACTAATTCCACGGGAGTGTAGTTTTACTGTAGGTAGAGTCAGAATATCTATCTAAGCCCTTCTAGTGTTGTTCTATGTATTTCTGAACCATGGGTGTTTTTGTGTTTCTGTAGCACAAGAATGTTGATATTCAAGTAACTGAAGACACGGTAAGCAATCCTGTCTATGAGGTTGTTAAATGGCTGAAGCAGCCTTGGTCAAACAATTAGATTGTTAAGCAGTCTGCTTTGAGAAGGAGTTTATAAAATGGGGCACATTTTTAATTCTGTACATGTTACTCCCATGTTGTTCTGTCCTAGGCTTTTCCCAAACCACGAAGCAGACTCCTAGCCCCGATAAAACCTCTTTTATTTAATGTACAGTGAACTTCTCTCCAGCAAAGTCTTTCCTCTCCCACAGTCTTTCAAGATAGTTCACAATTACCGACCTTTATCAGGCTTGGAGAGTGGCCAGGCCGATATCTTTCAGACACCGCAATACTTGGCAAGAATGCAGAAATGAACTAATTGTCTCCTGCAAACACCCCTCCCCTTTCGCTCCTCTTTTATTCCCTATGGGAGGGGCCATTCATCGTCCACCTGTGGCCTTACTCCCAAGTCGACCCTTGTTCCTCAGCTGTTCCCTTCGTCTGGCAACTCTGCATATGCGCACCCTGGGAACAGGCTCCAGCTGTTCGTCTGCCTCACTGATGTCTGACTCCAAAGGCAACTGATAACTGTCAGACTGCCCTGGCCCCATCTCTGCCTCCAATGCAGAGCACTCGTCAGAGCCTTCCCCAGACTCCAGGACTGGCCCATGTTCCTCCTCAACCTCATCACTGTCCGAATTTGCTGCCAGCTCTGCTGGCTGCTGGCGGGCCACAACACATGTGACACACGAGATAGCAAAGTGTTTACGGTTGTCTCGATTAGATTAGATTAGATTAGATTAGATTAGATTAGATTAATAGAGTTGGAAGGGACCTTGTAGGTCATCTAGTCCAACCTCCCGCTCAAGCAGGAGTCCCTACACCATTTCAGACAAATGGCAGTCCAATCTATTGATCCTTGGAAGGCTTTTGTCCCACTTTGAATATGTACATTGGAAAAAGGACATTTTTAACAACAACAAAAACAAAAAAAAAATTGGAATGGTGGGGTGCTCCAAAACAGGGGGACAGCCTGTGGCATCCCTTTTATTTCCAAGAGTCTCTGTAGGCTTTAATCAGGTCTCATAAACTTTCATGGAAAATGAAAATGGTAGATAGCTTCAGCTCAGTGAGCCCTTGCGCCAGAAGAAGAGATCAAGAGAATCAGGGATTATACACAAAATCCTGGGTAAAAGAGATGTAGGTGACAAAAGGGAACATTCTGATAAATTGATAGAGGGAATCGGTTGTGTGCACCATTTGTGTGACTGCCCACAATGTATTTGCAAAAAATCTACAGACACTCACCCAACCCCCAAAAGGTTGAATAGTTCTGATCTAGTACTGTAGATCCCATTTCTTGATATCTTTCATGGCTGTCATGTCAATCATGAATGGTGGTGAGTGAGAAGCCTTCAAGAAGCCTTCAAGAAGTCTTTCCTCCACCAAACGTCAAAGAAAGCCACTGAGTTTTGACTTTAAAACTGAAATGGCACTCTGGGGCTAAGAAGTACCCAGCCAGTCTTCAGAATCTAGTTGATTTAGTACAGCGCCATGCTAAGCATCTGGTACCAGATGTTGACAAAGTGATGAAACATTGCGACATGACAACTTATACCCCGCCTTTCAAACTTGCACCCTGATTCTTGACACAAAGACATAAGTCATGGAATTCTCATTGGGATGTTGCAATACATGTTTCATCATTTAACCCTTTCGCCACCACACACCCCACTCCTCACGCTCACCTTTGAGCTCTGAGGAAAGTCTGCAAAATCTTAGGCTGATTGGTTAATTATGTCTGAAGATGAAAGTTTTTAGGACAAGGCAGCAATGTCACCCAGACGTCTGCAGTCTCCCTTAGACTGTTGGGCATATTTGGAATATTTCGAATTTAACATTGGGCTGTTAAATTTCAGCCACTTTCTAAGGCTGTGGGCACCTTAGAAGATGCTTGCTGGTAAGGAAAGGACAGTGTTAAAGTGATTGATACTGTCTGCAGCCAATCACGAAGCACCTATTTACCATTTATGATGTTGCTCTCCTCCTCCTCCTCCTCCTCCATCTTTAAGAAAGTCACATGAAGCTGGATCTCTCCTAGCCATCACAGAAAATGACATTAGTGCCCACGGAACCATGCTGTCTTATTTATAGTCTAACCAGAAACCACCCAACTCCTTGAAATCCTCATTTTATCAAGGAGCAGCAATAACCATATTGTTCAGAATTGCCATTTTGATTCTTTGTAGGATTTGCCACAGCTACTAATCAAAATTGAATCTAAGCTGCTTCCCCCCGTTCTACTGTTGAAGGTCAGACCACCCAAACCTCTTTCAGGTTAGAACCCTACTCAACTCCTTTCTGCTTTCTCAATGTTTGTGCTTCATTGTGCTGGGGCAAACAAGCAAGAAAAAAATCGAACTATGGAAAGCAATAGGCTCCTGCCCTTTGGAACATCTTGCCGCCCCCCCCCACCCCCCGAAGTGAGGTCAGCTCCAACCCTCCTGACCTTCTGCAAATGCTTAAAGACCTTTGAAAGCTACGGAAAATCTTGCCTTTTATTTCTAATAGCTCACCACTGAATTATAATGACACGATTTCAGGGTGCTCCAGAGCCATAGACAGGTGGCTTGGAGTACCTGTGGGATGTCTACCTGTGGGATGTCGTATTGACTCCTGTCAGTAAGAGGTAGTAGGGGAAAGTATTATCGGGAGGGTGGGCAAGAATTTCCCCTAGAAGCTGAATGTAAGTCAAGTTAGGAGCAGAAACTACTGAACAAGAAAAAGGAGGCAACGATCAGAAGGTAGCGGTAAGAAAGGAAGAGAAAAAGAAAGGGAAGAGTGAGTGAGTGAGCGAGCGAGCTGGGGTGGAAGGAAAGAAAGACACGATGAAAGTGTGGTTCAAGAACTTAAAAAAAAAAAATCACTTCTTAAGATCGCCAGCAGAGAATCTGACATTTCAGTCAGCAACACCATTGCTGACCCAAGCCTTTCCAATCTTTTCTAAGAGGTTTATGTTAATTATGTTAATTCTTATTGCTATATTATTATAATTGTTGGTAACTACCTGCATTGACTACTTTTTCTAATAATGGGATAATGAAATATTTATATTAATTGGACCGAGGGATGCAAAAGGCTTCATTCTTTAGGGGGGGGGGAATGAAGCAGAGCTAAGTTGTTATGAAAGAAGAAATGTTGGACCTTGTTTTACAAGGCTGATTCATTGCACCTCGTAAAGCTGCACCAAGAGGGATACGGTATGTGTCTTCAGACACTATTACCTTCAATATTCTCAAGAGACCAGTTGAAAGGAGGGGGGGGGAATGTTAATTTTGAGGAGCTGCTGCTGCTGCCTGTGCCAGGCTTGGGAGTTGGCAGACAGATCCCCTTGTGGTCATCATTCCGGCATATGGAAGAACATGTTTATCTCTCAAGATGCTACTCTGTGTGTTTGCATATGTTTCTTAGCAATTTTGAGATATCAGGACTTCGACTCCCAGAATTCCTCAGCCAGCCATGTGTGGACTTCAGCTCCCAGAATTCTGGGAGTCGAAGTTCACACATCTTAAAGATGCCAAGGTCGAGAAACACTGCCTTAGAAATAAACCTCACTGTATTTATTCCTTGAGATTTGCTCCCAGGCTTTCAACCCGAGCCTCTTACTTAATCAATTCACCTATTTCTTTTTTTCTAAAAGTTCAAGGATTATAGCTTTCCCCCCCCCCCCCCAAAATTAAAGATAAATAAGCAAAACAAGCAGAAGCGGGTTTCAAGAGAATTGGATTGAGGGAAAGGGGGCTTTCTAACACCGTTTTGTTGAAATTCAGCAAGTGCGTTTAAGAGTCCGTTTGAAGCTTTAATGAAGAGCGACGAAGGACATGTGATCGGCATGGGCTACAACACCTTGATTAGAGAGTGCCAGATGGAGTGGCTGCAAGAGATTTTTAACAGCAAGTTCCAGCAGTATCTGGAGATAGAGGAGGATCTGGAGAGCAAAGAGGAAACTCCTAGGTAAGAGGAGGAGAGGATCTGCTACTGCTCTTGATTTCCAGTTGCATTGTTGAGAGAATATAACCATGCTATGTAATTCTGTTGCTGAGATAAAACTGGTAAGGTTCAGGGACCTTAACCTGGTTTCCTAAGATGATCTGATAACGTTTTTCTGATTTTTATAATAGCCTTCCCATAGTTTTTTCCAGTCATTTTGGTCATCAGGATTTGAACCATAATAGATTTGGAGGGAGCCACCTTACAGAAGGCTACTTATTATATGTGCATTTTAATTGGAAGATAGGAATAGCAATAACACTTAGACTTATATACCGCTTCATAGTGCTTTACAGCCCTCTCTAAGCGGTTTACAGAGTCAACATATTGGCTCCTCATTTTACCAACCTCAGAAGAATGGAAAGTGGAGTCAACCTTGAGCCAGTGAGGATCGAACTGCTGGCAGTGAGCAGTGAATTAGCCTGCAATACTGAATTCTACTGTAACTGTTGCACCACCATGGCTCCTCCTCCTTTTTGTGAAAATGTGAGCGACGTACAAGTGACCCTAATAAATAACGCTCCTCTAAACTAGTGTTACTGGCTTTCTACAACTCTTACTGGCTTCCTTAAATCTCTTGATAATGCACGTGTTTTCACGAATTGTTGTCTCTGTCTATTTTAGTTGTGCAAAATTCCATTTTCACTTATCTGGCCGCACCTTTCAAACTGGAACTGAAATAAAAGCTGAGACAGGTAATTTCCCGCGCTGGGCAGGACCTTTAATAGTCTTGATGAAACGCCTTCACAGATTGATAGTTTGCATATGAACACATCAACATGTTTAGGCCCAGGAGTCTGTGCTCTGTGGGTGGGATTTCAACTTGCATGTTTCTTTCCTGATTTTCGTTTTCCCATGCTCCTTCCAAAGGAAAGAACAGGGGGATGGCAAAATAAAATCTTTTGCCTTTCAAATCTTTCTCAGGGCCTTATCTCTGAGTGCCTTTTGTTTTGTTTACATTTTCTAGATACGCCTGTCGCGTTCAGTGTTCACTGGAGCAACAGTCACAATCTTTGCTTCTATTTCCTGAGTCGTCCACCCAAGGAAAAACCTGGTAATGCTACCGTGGAGCCCCCCTACAAGAATTTTCTGAAGTTTTATGTGCATTTCAGAGTTTATGGTGATATATTTCAGACACCCCAAGGCATAATCCTCTGTATAGACTGTTTTATGGGGGGGGGGGCTTGAAATTCAACAGCCAAATCCTGGTATCAGATCATATTTCATAAAATAGGGAAAAAAAGAGCATAGGACATCTGAATCACAAGAATTTGGCACTAGGAGTTGCCCCATGATTTTAGCTCCATTTATTAGCAGAAAAACAAGAAAAGCAAAGTCTAAATGCGTTTATAGTTTTCGGTCTTGAAGAGTAGCTTTAGGCAGGCTGCTTTTAAAATTAGCCACCTGAAAAAGTCTCTTTTCCAAAATATACTTTGAGTTTACGCATTTTGCTAAAGCGTAGTTTGTTTTTACCATAGTTGTGCTGAATATGCTACACTTGATTAGATTCATGCAACATTTGTAGCCATAAATTGCAATGACATGTTAAGATGAAACCAGAACTGAAAGTCATTTCATGAGGGTTTAGCACAATGTGTTTATTTAGGTTCTGGGTCAGACAGTTGGCCCATCTCATTCAAAGCTCATAAATGCTAAAACACATAATCCAGCACCACCATGGGAATGCCAGTTTCTGTAGTAACTTGATATAAAATGGATTCTGCTTACTCCTATGTGTAGCTGTGTGAATCAAAAAGAGAGAGGTGGAGAATCTAGAGTGGTTCTAAGCAGAAGATAATGTTCTTTTCCTTACTATGAGGCCCATCTCTCATATGATCTTCTGTTCCTTCTAGATTCTGATCCCAAACCAGATATTATTTGGCCATGCGCTGCTCCGATTGTATATTCAACTCTCAGCTCTTGCTCGTCTTACTTCGCTTTTGCCTGTGAAGATAGGGTCATTACTTTGTGGGACACATCAGTTGGTGAGCTTTTTCCCTATCAGCTTGGGAAAGTTAGAAAAAGGGAAATTCCCACCCTGAAATTTTAATGCAGTGGCAAACAACTTTTTTTTTTAAACCAAGAGATTTCTGAGTGATGGGCCAGGACTTCCCTCCTTAAATAGATGGGTACCATTTTCTTCCTCCACCTCCATATAATCAAACATCTTACTTTATCACATGCACACCCCAAATTAAATTTTGTTGAAAACCTTGTGGGGGAGTTTGGACTTCAAATGCTTAAATGTTTAGGAGATTGTCCAATTCTAGAAGACTTTGGACAATTTGCAACATGGGCTGGGCTTATAATTCAGTTTCTAAGAAGAAACCTAATGGCATTTTTGCACAGCTTAGGCTAATACAGGGGTGAAATCCTCCCGGTTCGGGCCGGTTCGGGCGAGTAGGTAGCGGTTGCGGCGGCTGGTTCGGAAAACAGGTAGCGATGGCAGCGCAAGGCTCCGCCCACCCGCCCTGACATAATCACTTCCTGGTTTTTTAAAAAAACTTTTTAAAGCCTTTTTTCCCTGCCGGTTCCCCTGAAAGAAAGAAAGAGAGGGGGGGAGAGGGAGGGGGGAAGGGAAGGGAAGGGAAGGGAAGGGAGAAAGAAAGAGAAAGAAAGAGGCAGGTGTTAGAAGTAAAAAATCAGGACTCACTTTCCAGCCGGGAGATCGCTTGGCAAAGAAGAAAAACAAATGCTGTCGCTTTAAATCAGCAGTCTCCAAAGTTAGTCACA
>QLTV01004033.1:584341-596517 GCA_003457575.1 Thermophis baileyi | reverse complement strand
CCCGAGACAGATGCTGAACCATAATTGCTTTGACCAACCCAGAACACATGTTGTTCTTTATGTTTCCTATAGCAAAGATATTTTGCATGTCAACTCAGGCTAATATCAGGCAATAGAGAATTGTACTCCAAAATATGGGCATGGTAACAGATTGAGTTCCCTGTTTCTATACTCATCTCCTTCATTAGCTGGGTTAAAAAGTGCCCATGTTTCCTTCGCCCCACCGCTTTTGACAATGTTTGCTACATGTCACGTTTAAAGGCACGTAACTGAAGAAGTTTCCCCCCCCCCCCCAGAAGTGAAATGAAAAAGATTAATTAACCTAACCACTTGGTGAATTTTAACAGCCAGAATTCTCAGCAATGGCTGTGCTGACGTGGGCATTTTGGGAGGTAACATCCACTCGTTTGAAAAGCGTTTCAGGCTGAGCAAAATATTTTAGATATAATTAGACAGGTTTTGAAACAGGGCAGTTCTTTTGATGACTATTTGCAAAAGTCCTATTGTGGTTATCCTGTATATTTGCTGTGATATATTAAGGAGTTACCATTGATGTGGCAAGATTCCGTTTCAAAAGTTGACTCTGACATGTTCCTCTAAATCAGGGGTCCCCAAACTTGGCAACTTTAAGACTTATGGACTTCAACTCCCAGAATTCTCCAGCCAGCTGGAGTTGAAGCCCACAAGTCTTAAAGTTGCCAAGTTTGAAGACTTCTGCTCTAAATCAAACATTGTCCAGTGAGAAGGGAAATCTAAGAGTGTACATTCCACTCAAACCTGCTACTCTTGTTGTGCAAAGACTGGATTCAGATATTTCAGTCAAAGGCAGCTTGAACAAATCGGATTTTGCTTCTGAATTCATACAGATAAAAAAAATTGCCTCTAAATAAGTCCAGCAACTTGATGATTTCTTGTGCATACATACAAAGGTACTTTCCCCAAGTCAGATTGCCTTTCCGAATCAGTTAAGGCAGACTGAGGTTTTGTTTCATCCCTCAATTTTTAAGGGATGGGGAATGAGACTCTATGAAGCCCATTTTCAGAAGGTATGCTATAATTTTAGGGTTTTTTTTTTCCCAGATCAATTTTGAGCCTCCAAATTTCCATCAATTGTACTGCAGAATTCTGGAGAGGATTCTGAGGGCCCCAAAAATGGGTTGGGGAGCAGATTATATACCCTAGCAATGATCTGTCCATACCTCTTGATAGGCCTTCTGTTGAAGGGCAGGCAATCACTGGACAATGGAAAAGTAAAAATGTACTTATGGGACACTTGATCCGCTAGCCATTAGGAATCCTGACTAGTGATGTCTAGAATCCTGTGCATTTGCCTTTTGGTACAAAACTTTCTACCTTATGTTGTTTCCAACGTCATAAAAATGAGCTCTCTTACATCATTTCTTTTCTGTTTTAGCTTTTTTCCGGGGCCTAGTGAAGAAATATTACATATTGACCAGGTACCTGAAATACCATCAACCTAAGCAGCAACTTGGCCATCTGATTCCATTTTTTTTCGACGCTTTTGAATAGCATCTGTTTCTTGCAAATCATCACTTCATTTAAAAGGAAGGAACAAGGTCAGAAACCAGTTGTGGAAGAATTCAACATGAGAACAGAGTTGCCTTTAGAGGTTCAATGGGTAATCTCTGTTATACAGTTCAAAGTGCAGGCGATAGGGACCAAATGCCTGGGAAATTAAGGTCTATGATGCTAAGGAGCACACAAGAAATCTCTATCAATATACTTGTTTCTCCTCCTTTTTGCATCTGCTCAGACAGATCTTAAGCCTGCAGATAAAGCCTTCATTTGGTTATTTATTATTATTATTATTATTATTATTATTTTTAAAAAAAGATGGACCTGAGCAATAGATGTCATTAGTACTCTTTTTACAAATAAACATAGCTGTTACTGTCATAATATTGGAACTTTCAGAAAGTGAAATAATCTGGTGCGATCCGATTCCAATTTCAATTTCGTTGGGTAGACGTCAGGGGTGAAATCCAGCAGGTTCTGACAGGTTCTGGAGAACTGGTAGCGGAAATTTCGAGTAGTTCAGAGAACTGGTAGCGGAAATTTTGAGTAGTTCAGAGAACCGGTAGCGGAAATTTTGAGTAGTTCGGAGAACCGGTAGCGGAAATTTTGAGTAGTTTGGAGAACCGGCAAATACCACCTCTGGCTGGCCCCAGAGTGGGGAGGGAATGGGGATTTTGCAGTATCCTTCCCCTGCCACGCCTACCAAGCCACGCCTACCAAGCCACACCACGCCCACCACGCCACGCCCACAGAACTGGTAGTAAAAAAAATTGGATTTCACCACTGGTAGACGTCCATCGATGGTTAGTGGTATTCCCAAGCCAATAGAGGGCATTCTTCAACATCCCTAAGAATCATAATCCATTTAGGAGGATCAGATGTAACGACAAATCATGGTTTAGCATTGTGTGAGTAAATGAAGAGAAACCTGGGGGTCTTTTTCCTTTTTTCCCACCCATCGCAATTCCATTTCTTTGATTCTGTTCAATGTGACCCTGAAATAATTAATTGCTGATTCACAGAACATTTTAAGTTCATAATGTTGCTTGTCCGCGGCATGATGTGTTTTGTGAATCCAGCCATTGTTGCTTCTGAATCACTGGTTAGCTCAGTGAGTTTGGCAAACCCAGCAAATTAAGCAGTTCAGGGCTTAGCACAAATGAAAAACCAGTTATAATCTGGGCTGATAAATAGTTGTTCTGTTCTCGCCCATCGGAGTTTGATCAAAATAAAATAGCAAATTATAATTTAATTCATACAGACCTGAAATAAGTAACTTCCTTTCTCAATTTACTTGGTCTGAAGGTTTTGTCTGAAATCTTACTTGTTGGGGGGTGGGGTGCTAGAGGGAAAATGTTTCAGGAAGCTTGTCCCAAAGGTGCTTTTTCAAGAGGCAACTGGACTTTATGGGTTTTTTTTTTAAAAGATGTTTCACTTCTCATCCAAAAAGCTTCTTCAGCTCTCTTCTTCTTCAGAGCTGAAGAAGCTTCTTGGATGAGAAGTGAAACGTCTTAAAGAAAAATCAGGAAGTCCAGTTGCCTCTTGAAAAAAGCACCTTTGGGACAACCATGAATACCTGGATGACTAAGAATCTCCATAGACTTTCAGGAAGCTTGTTTTTGTGCATATTCCTTTATCAGGTTGCAGATTTGCAAAGGCTCTCCATTTGCTTGGTGACTATTAGAGGCTGCTACTCAATAAACATAATTTTAGCAGCTCGGCAGTCCACAAGAGAGCACTCATGCAACACAACCTAATTCTATGGATTCCTTCAACAGCCTACCTTCGTTTCAGGCCAAATGGACCTCAGCAACGTCTTTTAGGGAACTAAATGGGAATGCTCAGTATTAAACACAATTGGCTTTGTCCTATTACATCGGATATACAATACATATATGTATTGCAGACCCCGTAAGTTAAAGAACTCTGATCGGCGAGACCCAGGAAGAGAGCCTTCTCTGCCGTTGCCCCCACTCTGTGGAATATTCTCCCCCTCCCCAGAGGTGAGGCAGCCTCCCCCCCCCACTCTCCAGGCCTTCCAAAAAGGGGTTAAAACATGGCTCTGCGGCCTTGTGTGGGGAACCCAAAGGAGCACGGAGTCATGGGGTTGGTTGGTGCCATGAGAGCCCTCGCTTTCCCTTTGTCAACTAATTTTTAACAGGACCTAATTATAAACAGGACCTAATTATAAACAGGACCTAATTATAAACAGGACGCGGTGGCTAAGTGGCTAAGACGCTGAGCTTGTAGATCAGAAAGGTCGGCAGTTCGGCGGTTCGAATCCCTAGTGCCGCGTAACGGAGTGAGCTCCCGTTACTTGCCCCAGCTTCTGCCAACCTAGCAGTTTGAAAGCACGTAAAAAATGCAAGTAGAAAAAATAGGAACCACTTTTGGGGGGAAGGTAACAGCGTTCCGTGCGCCTTTGGCGTTTAGTCATGCCGGCCACATGACCACGGAGACGTCTTCGGACAGCGCTGGCTCTTTGGCTTTGAAACAGAGATGAGCACCACCCCCTAGAGCCGGGAACGACTAGCACATATGTGCGAGGGGAACCTTTACCTTTACCTTTTAATTATTCTTGACTCCTAATTTTTTCTTTAAAAAATTGAATTTTTAATACTAACATTTTAATTCTAACATTTTAATTTTTACATACTCTTTTTGTATTTTGATGTTTTATCCTACACCGCCCAGAGTCCCTCTTTGAGGGAGATGGGTGGTTGAGGATTGTGAAAATTAAACAACAAACAAACAAACCCAATAGATGGTTGTGGGTGCTCCATCGCTGGAGGTTTTTAAGAAGAGGTTGGCAGCGATTTATTTGAAATGGTAAAGACTCCCATGCTTAAGCAGGGGGTTGGACTAGAAGACCTCCAAGGTCCCTTCCAACTCTTATTCTGTTATACCCGTAAATATGGAAAGCTTCAGTTTACTGCTCTGTCTGTATATTTCCTTTATCTTTTCTCTCTTTCAGGACTACACAGTTATTTATATAACTGGCCTGGCATTGCTTTTTCATGGTTGTTTTTGCACCTGTTTGGAAAAGAAGCTAATCCATGCATAATGATGGAGCAATGGTCCTCCATCTTCTGTCTAAATTTTATCTGAGAGACTGGATCGTACTGTCTCTTCTACCAAGACCGCTCACTGCCACTTTGCTGCAAAAATATGTGTAGAAAAGGAGAGCTTTAACCAATTTAAAGGGGGGGGGAAACCAATTTAAGGGGGGGGAAGCTAACAGTATTGCAATATTGTGAGCCACGGTGGCACAGTGGTGGCGGCGCAGTGGTTAGAGTGCAGTTCTGCAGGCTACTTCTGCTGACTGCCGGCTGCCTGCAATTTGGCAGTTCAAATCTGACTCAGCCTTCCATTCTTCCGAGGTGGGTAAAATGAGGACCCGGAGTGTTGGGTGCAATAGGCTGACTCTGTAAACCGCTTAGAGAGGGCTGTAAAAGCACTGTGAAGTGGTATATAAGTCTAAGTGCTATTGCTATTTGAAAGTTCCAGGCCCCACCCATTTATCTGAGACAGAATGCAAATGCCATCTTCACAGCCTTTCTATTCCTTCCCGGGTTTCTCCGTTTAAGCCGCCTTCACTGTGGTCTAATTAGTTTTGCAGTCTTTTGAAAAGCTGGGTCTTGTCAATTCGGATAACTTGAGTCTGGAACCATTAGAATTAGAAACTAGAATTAGAAAACAAAGGCCTTTATTTATTTATTTCATTGTCACCAGATGACAGCCAGCAAGCTAAAAATCATTCTAAGTGATGTTCGACCTCCCAAGAAGGTCATCTGGCAGTTACAAAGCACCAGCAGAAATGATTGATGAGACATTAACAAAGGGCGCTCCGGCATAGTTGCCAGCGACAAGACCAGCAGGACAGAATTTTAGTGTTGATTCAAAAAACATCTTCCCTGCTCTATGGTGAGAATGACATATTTACAAAGGCTGTGTTTTCCTCTTTTTTAAAACCCTATAATTTGGCTACCAGAGAAGATAGAAATATTTCCAAAGAAAAATGGAACAAAGCGGGCCTTTTATGTTTTGTTAAGGTCTAGTTTTGAAATAACCCCCCTGAGTAAGTAGGGGAAAATGATACCTCAGGAAGAGCAGGGAGGGGATTATGGGTGTCAGACCAGCCACTTTACTGCCACTGTCCCTCCAATTACTTTCATCATCAATAATAAAATAGGTTATTGAAAACGCTTATGATTAACAGTGGATTTGTTTTGGTAATTGACAATTCTTTCTGAAAGCTGTCCAGATCAACAGTGCTGTCTGAAACTTGCACAATCTTTTCTTAAGATCTATTGTAGATGGAGGAGAAGGAGCAGCAGAGCCCAGGGGCGGAGTCAAGAGAGGAATCAGCCTAGAATCTCTACATTCCCACAAACTAACTCCAACCCCTCTTGAATTCTGTTAGCCCTTATCCAGTACCAAAATAGTGCCCACCATTAGTTGACTAGATTCCCGTGCATAGGCATGAGCAATACATCAGATTAATTGGAACTTAATGTATGGCTCTCGTCTTTTGTGTCTGGCATTAGGCTAGTTTTTAACCTCTTATGCTGCCTCATTCATGTGATTGACTTAATTCACTTGCTGTTGCCACATATTTGTCCTCTCTGAAGCCCGCTTAAATAGATCATGGGCTGTGCATGTCCCACACCACATTTTTTAGGAGACATCTAGACTAAACCACTGGAAATGGTGGGTTGCTTGAATATTAACAATGGTGCTATTCTCTATCTTTGCAAGTTATGCCACAAAGGGCTTATCCTTCTGTTCCAGTAAACACTATTCTACTTCAACACTTTTCTCCAAGCTGACTCATTCCAAATGTTCTTGGACTCCAATTCCAAGAATTCTCACCAATCATGAGCTTGCCTTCTCTGCCTCAGTGGCCACATAGATGGAAACAAGCTACGCTGTCAAGAGTCCAATCCCTCCATACACATTCCCAAGATAATTGGGTTTATTTACATCATCTTTAGCATCAGTTTATTTGTTGGAGGTAAAAAATAATAATCCTGTGCTTTTCCCACCTTCCCAGCATTTTCTAATAGCAATTTAAATATTACAAGTGGTTTGTAGGTCACTATTTCCCAAGGAGCATTATCTTACATTGTCCGTTGTTCTTTTCTGCACTAGTAAAATCATTTTGTTCTCCCAGGCTTTTTGAAGTCCCGGGTTTTCTAAGAATTTTTTAATTGAAAAGATTAAAATATTTATCCCCTGTTCTTTCAGTCCGAAAGATTTTCAGATCATGAAAAACAGGTTTCCTACCTCGTGGAATCTACAAAGAGAGATCAGAAAAGAAAGAAGCACAGAGGCATTTCTCCTAGAGCTACAGTTCTAATGGAGGAGGATGTAAAGGTATGTGGAAATGACTTTGAGAGAGAAGAGTTGCAGACTGGACAACCATCATACAAAAGAATATCTCAGCCCACAGAAGGAAATGAGCTGTGGAAAGTATATCAGAGAAAAGGGAGAAGAAGAAAAAAGAACTCTCACATGCTAGAGAAAATAAAGAACCCTCTATGTCATGAAACTTCCTGATTAAAGTTTCAAGCAGTGCTACTGAGGTGGATAAAAAGGCCTTTCGACCTGCTGAAAATTTAATAATGGCCGATGATGATTTGTCTCGCCCATAATAGTGCATTTGCTGCTGCTGCTTTCATTTTCTGTTCATATTTTTGTTCAGCTAACCCTCCACTCAACTACATCTGTGTTACAGTAGAAGAGAAGGCAATGGGCAAATGAGGAGGAATGTCTCATTCAAGCAACAACTAGAAGGAGGAATGTAATCATGGCCTAGCTAAGCCAATATCCCTGGTTGACAGAACCCACTGGGCCATATCCTAACCTTATGTAAAATGGGTTGGATAGCTTGTGGCCATCTCATCGGAATACAGTCATGAAAACTTTGATGGGATTTAGTAGGGTAGAAGAGCATAGAGATGATCTTGAATAAAATATACAACAACCTCTAGTAAAAGATGAGCTTAGTTCAAGAAACCATGAGAAAGCAACTCAAGATTGCCTGTCTTCAAGAAGAGAAAGAAGGAGAAATGCTATCAAGCTCTCAAGATTCTGTCATCATAAGCTATATCGATGAAATGGAATTCTAGTATTTCTCATATCTGATTCCTGATTTTATCTATCTTGTACCAGGGCTGCCCCAATTGGGTTATATGTTAGAAAAATTACTGGCTTGGCAAATGATATATAGGTAAAGTAGGATAATTGATTATACATTGGTTATACATTAAATAATACCCCCTTCATATATCTGTCAACTCGCAAAGCACCCCTGGCCTGGTCTCGAGTTGCCAAAGACAGAGGCACATTCCATGCTTATCTCTCTCAAGGCTGTATTCAAGAGTTACCCACAGCAGCCAGAGGGGAGTGACCTCTACAACCCGGGAAGTTGCTCTGTTGGTGAATGTGATTGATGACACTCCCTGGGGGAAGGGGGGAAACAGGGTCATAATTGGGGCATAAATTACGTAGGGTCACAGCTGGCTTCACTTGGGAACGTGCTGACATGAAGCTTCTAATGAATAACTGGATTCCTTTTGAAGCTTGGCTCGAGGCTCATGATTTAATTAGGGCATCCGTCGGAACCCTGACATTATCTTGATTGTCATAAGGTACATGAAGGTTCGCAGAGTGCTTTGAACTTTAGAAGTCATTGAAAAATTCCTACCTATTCATTCTGGCACAGAATGGTTAATGTTTTTGTTTTTAATCTTCATTAATATTCCTAGTCTCTCTCCTACCTTTTTGAAGGAGCTCACTGGACTAGAAAAATTAGAAAGAAGAAAACATTTTAAAAAATAGACACGGCAAGAAAAACAACCTACCAAGTTTACTAACAATAAAGAAAAAGACATTTCAGCCAGAAAGGCAGAACAAATTAAGTAGCTCAAATGTTTGTTATGAAATGTGATGGGCCAACCCATTTAAACATTTCCATTATGGAGTACAATGAAAGAGTATTTGTGAAATCAGTACCACGGTCAGCACAAAAAGAAAACAAAACTTGTTGAGTTAACAAGTTTCAACAGGCAGGTAATTTTTACAGCTACTGCTGCAGTTCTCATCCTTGCTCCTTAGGAAATCCTAAACACTGGGCAAAGAATATGCATATTTCTGGTTCCACAGTTGCTTGATCATATCTCTATTCCATCTTTTTATTTTATTTTTTAAAAAATGGCTATGTCCCATTTTCTCTAAAGTGTCATATTTTTAGAAAATCCAAATTTCCAGAAACACACTGTCAAACCTCGGGGTTTGCCTTACGGGGAGGGGGAGGTTCTGGTGGTAGGAGGGCACCACCACGCTCCGGAGACGCCCCATTGGAGCACCAATCAGCTATGTGCCCAGCGGTGCCCAGCGCAACACAACAGGGATGCCCGATGCTCAGCTGTGCACCCGAGATGCCCGACAATCAGCTGTGCCGTCACGTGGAGCCGGGCGAGCAAGTTCTGGCCACGGCCTGCACCGGTGGAGGGCATGGCCTGCCTATATAAACGCGTTGGGAGGCGACTGCTCCCAGCATTGACTTTAATTCCGGATTGCATCTGTTTCGTGACCAGTGCTTTTTGGAGCTCATTTGTGTGCCTGAGTCCAGCTTATTAAAACCCAGTTATCACCCGTCTACATGTTGTTGGCGTTGTTACCGCTGGGGTAGGTCCGATTTGAGAGGAAGTCAGCGCATGACATGACATGACATGAGATGGAGGACTATGTTAGGAGTTGTTCACTCTGTGCAACCACCAAACCCCGCATAGGGAAACCCTCTGGCCTGTTGCAGTCCATGGCTGAACCCACCCAGCCATGGGAGGAAATAGGCATGGATTTTATTGTTGAGTTGCCGGAGAGCAATGGCCACACAGTTATATGGACGGTTATTGATTTGTTTTCGAAACAGGCCCCTTTCATACCCTGTCCCGGGTTACCGTCAGCAAGAAACTATTCCTACAGCATATTTATTGCCTTCATGGGGTACCACGGAGGGTCATCTCAGATAGGGGGGTACAGTTCACAGCCAAGTTCTGGCGGGAGTTCATCCAAATGATAGGGACTTCGCAGGGGTTAAGCTTGGCTTTCCATCCCAGTACTAATGGGGCAGTAGAAAGAGCCAATGCCATGGTGGAGAGATATCTTAGGTGCTACTGGCTGAACTCCTGCCATTTGCGGAGGTGGCGTACAATAATGCTGTCCACAGTACTGGGTTTACCCCATTTAGAGTAGAGCATGGATTGGAGTTCGTTCCCATACCTGAGTACCCGTGAGACCTCCCTACCCCCCTCAACCCAAAAGAGTGGACAGATACCTTGCCAGGGGAGTGGGAAGCCATGAAGAAGGCCTTGCAGAAAGCCGCAGAAACCCAGAAGATACAGGCAGACAGGAAGCGGGCTCCCCAGAAGCCATTCCGGGTGGGAGACAGGATCTATCTATCAACCAAATACTTGAGGTTAATGGTCCCCTGCCGGAAGTTGGGTCCAAAGTTTGTGGGCCCCTTCTCCATCATATGAATAAACGGTGGAGCTGCAACTACCCAAACTGTTAGGTAAAGTGCACCCTGTCTTCCACACTAGTCTGCTTAAGCCTGTCAGCGGGTCCCTTCGGCCACAGCCATTACCGGTGCCTGGTCCCATGGAGGTGGGAGGAGAGACCCATTATGAGATCAATCGAATACTAGTATCCCGACTACATAGGGGTCGGTTGCAGTATCTGGTTTGGTGGAAGGGGTTCCCCAGTACAGATGCCTCCTGGGTGGCAAGCGGAGACATGCAGGTGGCCTGTCTGCTCCGGAAGTACCATGGGAAACATCATCATAAACTGGGGCCCCATACGCGGGGCCGGGTATAATGCTGTATATCCTCATTACCTGTGCTTACTATCTTCCAGGTGCGGCCCTGGTGAGAGGGGAGCCGCCTGTCAAACCTCGGGGTTTGCCTTACCAGGGGGGGAAAGGTCCTGGTGGTGGGAGGGCACTGCCATGCTCCGGAGACGCCCCATTGGAGCACCAATCAGCTGTGTGCCTGGTGGTGACCAGCACAACACAACAGGGATGCCTGATGCTCAGCTGTGCACCTGGGATGCCTGACAATCAGCTGTGCCATCATGTGGAGCCGGGAGAGCAAGTTCCGGGCACGGCCTGCGCCGGCGGATGGCGTGGCCTGCCTATATAAATGCGCTAGGAGGTGACTGCTCCCAGCGCTGACTTTAATTCCGGATTGCATCTGTTTCATGACCAGTGCTTTTTGGAGCTCATTTGTGTGCCTGAGTCCAGCTTATTAAAACCCAGTTATCACCCGTCTACATGTTGTTGGCATTGTTACTGCTGGGGTAGGTCTGGAGCTTGGACAATTTGAGAGACACTAGCATTTTGTGTCTGTTTTTCTAGTGTATAGGAATAAGAGGAGATGTATGTCTTGATCCCTAACCAAGAGTGAGATGCCAGATAATAAATTCTGAACTTTCAAAATACTCACGATTATATGGACACACTGTCATTTGAATAAACTCTTTTTATGCTGGCTGGGGAATTCTGGGAGTTGGATCAAGTTAAGATTTGAAAAACAACTTAAAGTTGCCAAGATTGGACACCCCTACTCTATAAAGAGACTCATGAAAATAAAAGCTACACGCTCCACTCCTTGACTTTCATCACAAACAAGGTGTGATGCTACTGCTTTATCTTCTACCAATGTTATTAAAACTGGAAAGACAAAGTGTTGGCTGTGCCTTTTATCATTAGTGACCTAGTTTGCCACCAAAAAATGCAAGGGCAGCATTTTATGCATGAAGTCACTGTTGTAGCCATGACTGCATTCATGTCCTCCCACCCACCCACTGCAAGCCAGGTCTCAAGGCTTTGTCATTTATTTGTATTTCTCACTTTCTCCCCCTCTCACTTCTGAAAATGAGAAATTACCTGATAAACCTGCCAGCCTTTGTCATCCACACATCATCAGCACCCATCTACAGAATACTAACCCACTGTCCCAATCCTCTAAGCCTTTTGCCTTTAAAAGTGGTGATTTACTTCCTCCAAGGACAGAAAAACTACATCCAAATAAGGATCAGGCAATCTTCTATATATATAAAAGCCAAATACCACTCACTCATCACGAAATCTCCAGAACCGTAAAGCCTACAAACTTGAAATTTGGCACATATGTTCCTCTTGGCTTCTAGGTGCTCGCTAAGAAAGAATTTTTCGAAATGACCATCAGATCATTAGTATTTTTTATACAGTATTATATTAACACACTCTGATGCTAAGGAGTTTGACATTCTACTCCCCCTCCCCACCTGAAAACAACTCTGTTCCAACTCCCAGTTGCCTTATATTAACACGCTCTGATGCTAAGGAGGTACACATTCTACATACATTTTCAAGCTTTAAGTGTCACTGTATCAAGCCCGATCGTAACTACTCATTAATTTTCAAGCTTTAACTGTCAATTTATCAAGTCCGATCACATAGTTTCATAGCGAAGCACAGGTATCCAGCTACTAGTATATCTATATATCTATATCTATATCTATATCTATATCTATATCTATATCTATCTCTCTCTCTCTCTCTCTCTCTCTCTATCTCTATCTCTATCTCTATATCT
>QLTV01004033.1:545545-566521 GCA_003457575.1 Thermophis baileyi | reverse complement strand
ATAATAATAATAATAATAATAATAATAATAATAATAATAATAATAATAATAATAATAATAATAATAATAATAATAATAATAATAATAATAATAATAATAATAATAATAATAATAAAAAAATCTCCATTCCCTCCCCACTCTGGGGCCAGCCAGAGGTGGTATTTGCCGGTTCTCCGAACTACTCAAAATTTCCGCTACTGGTTTTCCGAACTACTCAAAATTTCCGCTACCGGTTCTCCAGAACCTGTCAGAACCTGCTGGATTTCACCCCTGAATGTAGGTAGTCCTTGACTTACAACAGTTCTTCAAAATTACAACAGCACTGAAAAAAGTGACTTATGACCGTTCTTCACACTTACGACCGTTGCGACATCCCCATGGTCTCATGATCAAAATTCAGATGCTTGGCAAGCGGCATGTATTTATGTTGGTTGCAATGCCCTGGGGTCACGTGATCCCCCCTTTGTGACCTTCTGACAAGCAAAGTCAGCAGGGAAGACAGATTCACTTAACAACCGTGTTACTAACTTAACAACTGCAGTGATTCTTTTAACAACTGTAGCAAGAAAGGTCATAAAATGGGGCAAAACTCACTTAACGAATGTCTCACTCAGCAAGAGAAATTTTGGGCTCAATTGTGGTCATAAGACAAGGACTACCTGTACGGTCAAGCTCACTTTCTCCTATATTCCAAGTCTTTAAAATGCCAAATCCTTTTTATACAATTATTCCTATGGCCATTGACCTGTTTATTCAAGGCTAGTTTTTCCAGTCCATGTTTTCTAGGTGCGTGGTTGAAGATAGCTTCGTTTGGTGATTATCTTCACCTCTAATTTCTCTTCCTCTTTACTGCTTCTTTGAAGGAATTGTATTTTAATTCAAGGTGACTAATTCTGTCAATCTAATGTATGCAGATTCTCTCCACTGCTACATTATTTTATCTATCCTGACAGTGAAGCGGCTGGCGTCCTGATAAATCAGATGAATTATCTCATTCAACAGTAATGACATTTTTATTTTATAATTACTTAGTGGTGATACCCTTGTAGAGCCTTCCACCTAATTTGGAACCGCAACGGTCAATCAAAGTGCACTTATATCTGAGGATATCACAAGCACAATCTTATTCTTTTAAATCTGATATAATCCTGCAAAGGTTTAGGAGATAATTTCTAGCTTAAGATTTGCAAAGGAGTTGCATTTTACAGTAGATCTTCTAACTTTCTCCCCAGGGAAACTCACTTGGCCTCTAATTGGAAGTCATTTAGATGCCATGTAACCTTTGTAAAAAAACAAAACCAAATATCTAGACTTATTATTTCTGATTTTTTCTTGTACCTTTAAATGAAACTCTTATCTTGTGCTTCAAGATAATTATTTCAGGTATTGCTAGTCAAAAAGGCATTGATAATTATACTGGTGCCAAAAGAAATACGTATATTATTCTGGATCATCAGTGTCTTAAGACTATCGCTCTGTTCAAAAAAACATCCTCAACCCGTTTATCTCTTTTCTCAATTCCCATTATACAGTGAATCATGAGCCAATTAAATGCATTGAGCTTTTAGAACATATTCAGCTACCAAATAACCTCCAAGCTTATATCAACCGGTGTTGTCTGTGAATGTAGTCACTTTATCTTTAACTGACCCAGTTAAACATGTGGTGTGAGCTCAATTCATACAGGAATGCCAGGAGAAAAACTTGACCTGAAAAGGAATAGAGTTTAATCCAATCTTTTTGCATCTGTTTGCTTCTTCCATCTTTTTGCAGCTTCCAAAGTTGCGGGTTTTATGACATGTTACCTAAATGTACAAACATTTAAGCAGTGGTGGCGCAGTGGTTAGAGTACAGTACTGCAGGCTACTTCTGCTGACTGCTGGCTGCCTGCAATTTGGCAGATCAAATCTCACCAGGCTCAAGGTTGACTCAGCCTTCCATCCTTCCGAGGTGGGTAAAACGAGGACCCAAAATTATTGGGGGCAATATGCTGACTCTGTAAACTGCTTTGAGAAGGCTGTAAAAGCACTGTGAAACAGTATATAAGTCTAAATGCCCTCGGAAGTTGTGGGAGCTTCATCGCTTGAGACTTTCAAGAAGAGATTGGACTGCCATTTGTCAGAAATGGTGTAGGGTCTCCTGCTTGAGCGGAGGGGGGGGTTGGACTAAATGACCTACAGGGTCCCTTCCAACTCTGTTAATCTGTTAATCTGCTATTGCTAAATTCCAGGGCAAGTCAAGGAGGTGTCTTCCTCAGAGGAGGATCAGGTTAAGGAGCCAAGCTTCGGTACTATCAACGAATGCTCGCTCAGAAGTAGAATCTTGGTTGTGAGGCTGAAAATTTGTCTTAAATTGAGGCAAGGTCTCTAACTCTCAAGAATGCAGGAAGAAATGGTGGACTCCTGTAGTCCTTCTTTTGCATCTGGTCCTCCACCCATTTCCTCCTAAATTCTCCTGGTCTTCTAGAATCTCCTACAATCTTCGATTCAAGTTTCTGAGGTTTTGCTAAGAACTGATATTTTCCAGATTATGTTCAAGGTCCAGAATGAGCCACACTTGCAGTTCTCAGTGGCCTACAATTCACCTAAGTCACCACTCTTGGCGTGGGCTCCATGTCACTTTCTGGATGCATTGAAGGTGTGGGTTAACCTTTAAAACTCTGTGTGACATAAAGGCTCTATTGGTAAGCTAGCTATATTCATCCTCGCTTTGCCTAAGGTTTGTATCTCACTTTTTATAATATTTACCTTTTAATGCAAAATTTACAAATGTTCTATATTTTGAGGGTTGTTTTATATGTGGTTTTTACCCATTTGCTTTGCACCACCCAGAGTCACCTTTGGCGAGACGAGCGGCCATCAAAAATGTGATTAATAAATAAATTGTTTTTATTGGTTGTTGTCAGCTGCCTAGAACAGTGATGGCTAACCTTTTCCGGAGCGAGTGCCCAAAGCGTGCGTGAGCGAATGTGTGTGCGCCCGAACCCCCAAAATGCAATGCGCGCACGTCCCCCGCGCATGTGCCCTGCCCCCTGCGCATGCACGAGCGGCCCCCTGCATGCGCCCCACCCCCACGCATGCATGCACCCTCCGCCCGTGTCCTGCCGCCTGCGCACGCGTGCGTGCCCCCCCGAATGCGCCCTGCCCCCACGCATGTGCGGCAGAGACCCGACGACCAGCTGGCTGGCGGGAGGCACGCGCGCATGCACAGTGGAGCTGAACTAGGGCGACAGCTCACGTGCCCACAGAGAGGGCGCTGCGTGCCACCTGTGGCATGTGTGCCATAGGTTCGCCATCACAGGCCTAGAACCATGGTGGCGCAGTGGTTAGAATGCAGTACTGCAGGCTACTTCTGCTGATTGCCGGCTGCCAGAAGTTCAGCAGTTCGATTCTCACTGGCTGAAGGTTGACTCAGCCTTCCATCCCTCCGAGGTCGGTAAAATGAGGACCCAGATTGTTGGGGGCAATATGCTGACTCTGTAAACCACTTAGAGAGGGCTGTAAAGCACTGTGAAGTGGTATATAAGTGCTATTGCTATTATATGAGATAGGTGGCCATATAAGTTCTATAAATAAATAAATCCAGTCCACAGAGTCTCAGTTGCACTAGTGGGGGGAAATATAAATGTCTGGGGTAATCAGAAGCTTGATGTTCTGCTAGAATAGCTTAGGTGGGCAGTCTTCCCTTAGCACTGAAGACCTCTTTCCTATTTATGTGTCACCATTGATGACTGGGCTTCATTGTTCGTTGGATGTCACCCTGTGCGCCTTAATGTTGGATGCGAACTGCTTGCTGGAACCTTGGATGTTGCAACTGGCTGGCTAAAGACTATGGGCAGATTTATGGTTTATCACTTGGAACAGGAGTAAGTGGGTTGATTTATAGTTCTTCTGCTTCACTCTTGGCCAGCATCTCATTAGGCTACGAAGCTAGGTGAAATGAATTCAAGACACCTTCCTTTTCCCATTCCAGAAATCGTGTTAGGCAGGTGGCGCAGTGGTTAGAGTGCAGTACTGCAGGCTACTTCAGCTGACTGCTAGCTGCAGTTCGGCGGTTCAAATCTCACCGGCTCAAGGTTGACTCAGCCTTCCATCCTTCCGAGGTGGGTAAAATGAGGACCCACTTTGTTGGGGGCAATATGCTGACTCTGTGAACCGCTTAGAGAGGGCTGTAAAGCACTATGAAGCGGTATATAAGTCTAAGTGCTATTGCTAGTGCTATTGCTATTTGGCCAGCAGCTCGGGTTACAACTTGTAAAATGGCTAATGTCCAGAGGTGGGTTCCTCCCGGTTCGGACCGGTTCGCCCGAACGGGTAGCGACCCGCTGGTGATGTCACGATGATGTCACAGATCCGGTTTGGTCAGTGCTGGTCTGTGGGCGCCGCCATCTTTTTTTAAATTTTTTTGATTTTTTTTTCTTCTGCACATGTGCAGAAGCCGGAGTTTCCGGCAGTGCGCATGCGTCACCATCTTGTTTTCGGCTTTTTATTTTTATTTTTTTGCACTGCCCATGAGGTGCGGCCACGCAGCACGGGTGGAAGCGAACCGGCAGTGAGGTAAGTTAGAACCCACCCCTGCTAATGCCTATTATCCGTCTCTGCCGTTTATCTGTTTGTACAGCAGTTGCTGTCTTTTGGAGTTTTGTTTTGTTTAGCTGCCGCAATCTATTCCTTTAAAGTTTACACACATCCTGGAACAATGGGGAACAGATGACATGTAATAAATAATAAAATGGATGATCGGAGGAAGTGAAAAGAAAGATTTCATAAGGCATTTTCCCACCTTCTTTGCAGCATAAAAGTAGGAACGGGGGGAAAAAATTGTCCTTTGATAAATCTTAACAAAACTGCAAGTATCATGTTAGCAGATTATTTTGCAATGAAGCAAAGAGTATGCTGGTGTTTAGTAAATGCTTAGTAAATTCACATGACTTAGGACAGGAAAACACCCTACATTTTCATGAACATCTTGTCTTATGCTGCCCTTCTTATGTGAAGCTGCTTTAAAATAAACAATTTGTTACATGTTATGTTGAATATATAGAAATCTATTCATTTGTTCTACTTATAGACTCAGGTTGACTCAGCCTTCCATCCTTCCGAGGTGGGTAAAATGAGGAGCCAGACTGTTGGGGGCAAGAGGCTGACTCTGTAAACCGCTTAAAGAGGGCTGTAAAGCACTGTGAAGCAGTATAGAAGTCTAAGTGCTATTGCTATTATACGTCACCAAATCAGTTCTGACTTGCAGCAAAAACATCCACGGTTAAACTGTCTAGGGCAGCGGTTCTCAACCTGTGGGTCGCGAACCCTTTGGGGGTCGAAAGACCCTTTCACAGGGGTCGCCTAAGACCATCGGAAAACACATATTTCCGATGGTCTTAGGAACCGAGACACCGCATTATTGCGCCAAAGGATCGCGGCGTGATGACATCATCGCGCCAAAGGGTCACGGCATTAGGAAGGTTGAGAACCACTGGTCTAGGGTAAATATAAACAAAGCAATTAATAACTAATCAAAGTTATTCATTATACCCATATTACAAAATATGGGTAAATTATCATAGAAAACAAATCAACAAAATCAAATGAAAGCATATTAAGGATTAAATCATTAGATGTAATTCAAGGTTACTTCAGAATAATAACAAGTACAAACCAGGGGTGGGTTTCAAAAATTTTAGCAAGGGGTTCTCTGCCTGGTTGCTGGGTGGGCGTGGCCATGGTGGGCATGGCCTAGTCGGCCTCCTGCACCACGGCGGGGGGGGGCGTTTTTGCCCTTCCTGGGCTCCGGAGGCTTTCCTTGAGCCTCCGGAAGGGAGAAAACGGCCTCCCCAGACTCCAGAGGCCCTCTGGAGGCCGGAAACGGGCCCATTTCTGGCCTTCCTGAACTTCCAGTAGGCCCATTTTTCACCCTCCCTGAGCCTCCGCGCACACCCTGCACTTACCTATATCCAAAATGGGCCGCGTGGGCACTCCTGGGAAGGGCGGGGCGGGGCGGGGTGGGCAGGGCCAGCCAGGAGTGAGATTTGGGGTTTCTCCAAACTGCACAGAATCTTAGCTAGAGGTTCTCCCGAACCCCTGCGAACCCCCAGCAGCCCACCTCTGGTACAAACTATTCAAGCAAAACACTCTTAGGAAAAGTTCCATCGAACTGCAGAAACTAACAGTGCCAGCTGAGTTTGGACAACACAAATAGGCTAGCCTGTAATTAGTGGTTTAAATTCTGATAGGCTGATAAAAAATAAAACAACTATTCTTGAACTATTCTTGAAGCATCAGATAGACATAAGGATCATGTTAAGGAGTGAGATCCTGCTTTGATAGAATCCCTGTAGTTGGGCAGTCTTTCAAATCAAACCATACATGTTGCTTTTCTACCTTAAGGCAGAATCATCATCTTCATTTAACGACCCCATAACCCCTTGCGGGGTGGAGTCTGGGCAACTGAATCGAGTTAGCAGAGTGTTTAAATGGCCGGATGCCCTTCCTGTCGCCAATGCAGAGTTTTGTTCAGTAGATATACTGTATTCTCAGTGTGCCCAGAGAGAGAAGTATCTGCCTCTACCTAGGATCGAACTCACAACCTCCTGATTGTGAAGCGAGAGCTCCACCTTTAGGCCACTGCACCACTCCTACCTTAAGGCAGAATGCCATGATTAAATGGATATGTCTTTCAGGATTCTTCAAATGTGTTAAATGCAGGGATATAGCAATCTGATGCCATATATAGGTTTAATTCCTTGCTTTAAACCAAGGGTGGGTTCTAACTTACCTCGCTGCCGGTTCACTTCCTCCTGCGCCGTGTGGCCGCACCTCGTGGGCACGCGCGCGCCTCGTGGGCACGCGCGTGCATGCGCAGTGCAAAAAAAATAAAAAAAATAAAAAAATTTAAAAAGCCGAAAACAAGATGGCGATGCATGCGCAGTGCCGGAAACTTGGCTTCTGCGCATGCGCAGAAGGAAAAAAGAAATAAATAAAAAATTCAAAAAAAAAGATGGCGGCGCCCACGGACCGGCACCGACCAAACTGGATCCGTGACGTCATCGTGACGTCACCAGTGAGTCACTACCAGTTCGAGCGAACTGGTCTGAACCGGGAGGAACCCACCTCTGCTTTAAACGATGAATGGTCATGCTGATATAAACATATTACTATTTTTGCATGGACAGGAAAATGTTATAGCACTCCATCACTGGCTACTTTCAAAAAGGGACTGGTCAACCATTTATCTGAAAGGGTGTAGGATCTCCTGCTTGAGCAGGGGGTTGGAAGACCTCCAAGGTCCCTTCCAATTCTATGATTCTGTTCTATGTTCATAGGTTCCTTTTTCTGATTTGTTAACATATTGCACAAGCCCGGTCTTTGAGTTTGTTCAGGGTTAGGGTTAGGGTTAGGGTTTGCAGCCGAATTATGTTACACAAAGCTCACTCCATCATCTGAAATCCCAGTTGTTCCCTCAAGGCTCTGCTTGTATCACCACCTCTGTCACACAATTATGGTTCGCAAATGCCAGTTTGGGCTCTAGCGATATTTTTTCTTCTTCATTGCATTTTATTCAAATACCAAGTCCATCAAAGCTTTCATCATTAGATAATAACACTTTCATTTAGGGTCTCTCTCTCTCTCTCTCTCTCTCTCTCTCCCCCCCCCCCCATTATAACTGTACGTAGTGTCAGCTGCAAATCTCCCGGAGAGAACTGTAAATAATTTAACCTGTAATTTTCTCAGGACTGCACAATGACTTACCATTTTGGATGTCATATAAAAGATATTACTGTTCAGTCTCTAGTTGGAATTTATCCTTAGCACACAGTCTGTAATTTATACCGATTGAAGTTGACGGTCACAGAGCTGTCTCACTCCCATGGCCTTTCTCTTTGGTTTAAAGCTCTTCCAAAGTAAATGTTTATTGGCCATTATCTCAATGAATTACAAAGTACATGCCATGCATCACCAACCACTAATATATGGCAGACAAAGCATAGAGGCTGATGGTTGACCACTCGTTTTCATCCTGTTGAGCTGGAGATGAAAAAGCAACAGAGCTCAAATGATGATGTGTGATATTAAAGCTAATATAATATCAAACTTATACAAGTGATTTCCCTTCTGTTGTCGTGAGTATGCTGACTGGGTGACCAGCAGCTTGTTAACTACAAGTCAAATTTTCTCGCATGCCCTTTCAATTTGCTTACTAACATCATGCAAGGACAGGCTTATTGACTTTCATTACAGGTAGTCCTCGACTTACAACAGTTTGTTTAGTGACCATTCAAAGTTACAACAGCACTGAAAAAAGTGACTTACGACCATTTTTCACATTGGTGACCGTTGCAGCACATCCCCATGGTCAAGTGAATAAAATTCGGATGCTTGGCAACTGAGTCACATTTATGACGGTTTCAGTGTCCCGGGGTCATGTGGATCCCCTTTGGCGACCTTCTGACAAGCGAAGGCAATGGGGAAGCCAGATTCACTTAACAACCGTTTTCCTAATTTTACACTGCAGTGATTTGCTTAACAAATAGCAATAGCACTTAGACTTATATACTGCTTTACAGTGCTTTACAACCCTCTCTAAGCAGTTTACAGAGTCAGCATATTGCCCCCAACAATCTGGGTCCTCATTTTACCCACCTCGGAAGGATGGGAGGCTGAGTCAACCTTGAGCCAGTGAGGTTTGATCTGCCAAATTTCAGGCAGCCGGCAGTCAGCAGTAGCTTGCCACCATGGCAAGAAAGGTGATAAAATGGGGCAAAACTCACTTAACAAATGTCTCACTTAACAACATACATTTTGGGCTCAATTGTGATTGTAAGTTGAGGACTACCTATTATTTGTATATACAGTGGTAGTTTGGTACTCAACTGCTTTGAAACTCATTGAATTTGGTACTGAACACATTTTGATGTGAAAATTTTGTCCCGGTACTCATTGTTTGTTTGGTACTCAACGCAGAAGCTAGAACTTGTCAGTGTCGGCTGCCTTGTGACTCACTATCTTATTCCTTATGTGAAAAAATTATTTGGAACTCACTGCACCTCCTGGAAGCAATTAATGATGAGTATCAAGGTACCACTGTAGGAGGTTCATAATTTAAAAGGAGAGGAGATATTATGTTTAGGAAATTCATTTGGAAGGTTTCTAATGTCGGAACTCATTTTTTGAAATATTGCAGTTGAACTAGACATATCCATCAGTTCCAACTAGTGACATTCTGAGCAGCTGATGGTGGTAACTATGTGGCTAAACTCAAGTTCTAACCTATTTCCATTCTGCAATAGGACACCAACGGCAACTTCGTTTTTTCCCAAAACAGGATCCATTCCAGCTAGGTACTTTTTTTTTTTTTAAAGAATCAATCAGCTATTCCTATCTTTTGAAATATTTAGCCCCTCAACAAGATGTGCAACATTTTTCCAGCCACATTGAAGGACTTCCAAAATATGAAAAGAACAGGATAATAAATTAGGTGGGTCTAGGACAAAAAAAACAAAAAACTAAGGTTGATTTAATGCTATTTAGATATCAATTGCGGTAAAATTAAATTCAGCTAATGGGATTATTCTCGAGTGTATTTCATCTTTTTTATTTTCTCGATCACATTAAAAGCTTTTAGGGAATGTGTCTTGTTCTAAACCCTGACATGCTTATATTCCATTGATTAGTTCGGTGACACAAACTTCTGGATGGTACACGAGCTCTCATGAAAGTCCTCTCCTTCTCTGGATAGGCACCTTGAGATCTGACTAACAGCCAGCACAGAGCCAAACTAATTGCTTTGCTGGAGTCTGTTGCCAGCTAGTGCAAGCTCTCAGAATGAACCAGGGAGAAAGGCATTGGGTACTCATCCATCTGTTTATCCCACAGGATCAAATGACCTGTTGGCTCATGACACCTGCTTAATTTGTTTGATTGAATAAACTTGGGAGACAAATATTCCTTCAAGTTATGAAAAGAATACTCAGCCCCATATCATCTGGACCATGGAGGATTTTTTTTTTAAGCGTACCATAATTTCTTGCCCTTGAATATCAGGAGTTTTTAACTTCGCTCTAATTCACATTTCATTTCCATCTGAGAAAAAGATCGCAACCTGTCTCCTGAGATATTTTTTTTGATGGTGGCAAAATCCAAATGAAAAAAAATAATAATTACATGTATGTCCCAGACTAGTGTCTTATTGCTGAAGACTAGTGACATCATCTCTTAAAGCAGAGGTCTTCAAACTGGGCAACTTTAAGACTTGTCGACTTCAACTCCCAGAATTCTCCAGCCAGCATAGCTGGTTGGAGAATTCTGGGAGTTGAAATCCACAAGTCTTAAAGTTGCCAGGTTTGGGGACCCCTGTCTTAAAGGGTAGAACCAGACTTGTTCTATCTTCTGTATGAGAAACTATCACACTGAATAGTTTCAAACAATTCACTCAAGGTAAACTTTAAGAAAAACATCCTTTTTTTTGTTATTTTTCTCCTATTTTCTGGTTTTAGAACTGGATGATGAAACAAATAGTTAAAAAGTATTTTATTCTCTTCCAGTAATGTATGCTAATCCCCTTTCTGTAGGTAAGTTTCTTGTGGGCAAGCAAATCAGCATCTTCCTCAAGATTACCATACTAATTCAAGATGAACAATTGTATTAAAAAGAGTTGCTCCGTTGAGTTTTTAAAAGACTTAAAATCAGTTTAATGCCAACAGGCCCTTTTAATCTCATTTAGCATCATGTGGTACATAAAAAGGTAAAAATGGATTCAATCATTTGGGTATCCCAAGCAGATCCAGGTACATCAGTGGTTATAAGACATCAAGAACATCAGTTTTCTAGCAAGATAAACAAAATAACAGAATAACAAGAGTTGGAAGGGACCTTGGAGGACTTCTAGTCCAACCCCCTCCTCAAGCAGGAAACCCTATACCATTTCAGACAAATGGTTGTCCAATGTCTTCTTAAAAACCTCCATTGATGGAGCATCCATAACTTCTGGAGGCAAGCGGTTTCCTCTGATTAACTGTTCTAACTGTCAGGAAATTTCTCCTTAGTTCTAGGTTGCTTCTCTCCTTGATTAGTTTCCATCCATTGCTTCTTATCGTGCCTTCTGGTGCTTTGGAAAATAGGTTGACCCGCTCTTCCTTATGGCAGCCCCTCAGATATTGGAAGACTTCTATCATGTCACCCCAGTCCTTCTTTTCATTAAACTAGACATATCCAATTCCTGCAACCATTCTTCATATATTTTAGACGTAACATTTTTGTTAAAAATAAAGCAGAGGCAGGTTTAAAATACAGGAAGAGCTTCAAGTGAATCCATTGACTTTGCTTGTGTGCTGGAAAGGTTGCAAATGGTGATCACATGACCTGGAATACTGTAAACATCATAAATACCTGCTGGCTGCCACACACTTTAATTCGAACTTTTTTCAGTGCCATTGCAACTTTTGAACAGTCACTAAATGAATGATTGTACTGTAAGTCAAGGACTATCTGTATCTTCTCCTTTAGAAAAAGGAGGGAGAGACACAGATTTTGAGAAAGTCAGAAAAAAAGTGAATATTAGAAAGAATGTTCGCCCCCTCTATTTTTAGCCCTGGCCTCATCCATTCTTTGCTCCAACCCCATTTATCATTTGCTACTCTCCAAGAGCTCATTCTGGGGGGGGGGGGAGAGAATGCAGTTAACAAAAATAAAGGCTGGTAAAACTGGTCTAATCTGAAGTACAGTGGTAACATTAAAAAATAGAAGAAAAGAATAATCAAAATGGCCAATTTTCTTCTCTATTCAGCTCAGTTCCATGGAGCGGTGAGCTTCTAAGGTATGAGAATCTTCCTATTATTTTAAATGACATCTCCATGGTAGCAAGGTGTCATGGCTTCAAGAATGAACCAAGAGCTTCTATTTAACCAAAGAGCATGATCATCAATTATGGGGCTGGAAAGATACAAATGGAAGCAAACCACCATTTGTCACAGTCAGTTCACACATTAATTAAAAATCCAGCCTGCTTACTTGAGTGTTATGACAAACAATTGTTCCTCACTTCCTACTATATCATGGACAAGATGTTGTATTTATTGTTGGGCCTTTATCCTTCTGAAAAGAGAAGAACTTCACCCGATGTATCATTTATTTCGAGTTTGCCTGCCTATGTGCAGGTATTGTGCAAAGAGTTTCTGCTTTGATAAATCCAAAGCAAATACAGCTCTTAATTTTCCAGCTGGCTACACAAATTCTTAATTAAAGTCAAATTTCTGTACAAATTGGTTCTCACACCTTTTGCCCCACAGACTTGTGTCAATCAAAGTCTGCAGAATCCACCAGCAAGAGTCAATATGGAGAAATGAAGAGGGATCCAGTTTCAGGAATCCACTGGTTTGCTCTGAGAAGATTTGAGATCTGCAGCTGATGATTCAAAGAGATAATTGTGTAATGTCATAATGAAGAAATCCCCAGATTTCATTTTTCCCATGGTCTTATATTTTGAAGGGGAAATTTGGAGTTCTTTCCCTTGACATTTATAGTGACTATTTCATGGTTTACACTACAGATTATTTTATATAGCCCCTGCCTCAAATTAGTGCAAAACCATTAATTCTTGTGGTGAGATGGGCGGCAAACAAATGTAATAAACAAATAAAACTAAATAAAATCACGCTATTAGTTTTCAGCCATATACAGCAGTCAGAATGGTTTCTGCAGCCCCCTAAGGATGTAGCTTGGAAACCACATGTAATTTATCCCTTGTGATAAATTGTACTGGGTAATCTGAAACATGAAAATTAATTCATGAGCCGAGGTGCGCAGTGGTTAGAGTGCAGCACTGCAGGCTACTTCAGCTGACTGCTAGCTGCAGTTCGGCGGTTCAAATCTCACCCGCTCAAGGTTGACTCAGCCTTCCATCCTTCTGAGGTGGGTAAAATGAGGACCCAGATTGTTGGGGGCAATATGCTAACTCTGTAAACCGCTTAGAGAGGGCTGTAAAGCACTATGAAGCGGTATATAAGTCTAACTGCTATTGCTATTGCTAATTTTTGCAGTATTTAAAGGCAGATAATTCATTTTGGATTTGCCTCACATTTTGGTGCTCTTGGAAGAAAAGAGAAATTTCTTTGAGGATCCTTAATCTATAAAGAAGCCACAACTGGTTATTCTGAAGAGTAACAAAAATGTCATTGAACCACTGTTACTCATGAATCAGCTTTTTCCCTCCCTCCAGACGGTCTCAATTGCATTAGTTCCTCTAGTAAATACTTTCTCTGAGATAAAATTATAGCCTTCTGAATGAATATAGTTTTCAGTAAACACATTTGAAACAAGGATTAGAATCTCCCTTCTCACTTATCCTTCTTCCTCTGATTCTAGCAATTTGTCTTTTTAAACAAAAGGGCCCGAAGTGTTAGAATTGTTTGGATTACACACAAATGCACCAAGATCCTGCTACAGATTCAGTGAATAAGAATCAAATCTCTTCAGATTCTATTTCCAAATATAACTGAACCCATCTAATAATTTTTCAGTCCTTGTGTAGCTTAAACCCCCAAGGGGAGAAGCCTGTAGATTGGTACTCACAGAATAAGAAAACAGTGTCTTGTAGAAGAAAACAACATTCAGATGGCTGTGTGGTGCTTCAGACTTGATCCCACAGGAAACATGAGGAAAATGCATTGCTGTTTTAAGGTTTATGCTTGTAGTCCAAAGGGATCTATGACAACTCACCACAGCCAACTCACCACAGCCAACTTGTTGTGGCCAACTCGTCACAGCCAACTCACCACAGAACAACTCACCATGGCCAACTTGCCATGGGACAATTCGCTGTGGGACAAGAGTTACACTATTATTGAAGAAATAGTGGAATAGAATCATTAAAGAAAGGATGCCAAAGGAGTCATAAAATGAAATGTGAATGACAAAAGTTAAATTCATTTTTAAAGTTATTTTAAATTTAAAATTGAATTGTTGAATTGTCTCGTAGCAAGTTGTCCCTTGGCGAGCTGGCCACGCTGACTTGTCCATGGCGAGTTGACTGTGGCAAGTTGGCCTCAGCAAATTGGCTACAGCGAGTTGTCCCATTGTGAGTCCAAAGCACCTTTTGGATGTCAAATCAAATTAGGGGTGACATGATAGCAGTATTTCAGTATTTGAGATGCTGCCACAAAGAAGAGGGGGTCAAATTATTCTCCAAAGCACCAGAGGGCAGGACAAGAAATAATGGTTGGAAACTAAACAAAAAAAGAAGCAACCTAGAATTAAGGAGAAACTTCCTAACAGTGAGGACAATTAACCAGTGGAACAGCTTGCATTCAGAAATCGTGGGCCTCCATCACTGGAGGTTTTTAAGAGATTGAACAGTCACTTGTCTGAGATGATATAGGTTCTCCTGTTTGAGCAGGGGGCTGGACTAGAAGACCTCCAAGGTCCCTTCCAGTTATTCTATTCTATTCTATTCTATTCTATTCTATTCTATTCTATTCTATTCTATTCTATTCTATTCTATTCTATTCTATTCTATTCTATTCTAAATCCAAAGCACTCGGTAGCTCTAATAGTCAGGACCCTGGAGAGCTCCATGATGATGCTAGATTTTCTATTCAGTTGAGTCTGACTCTTGGAGATTCTATGGACCAGGTTTCTCCACATCTTCCAATTTTCTTACAAGAACGTAACAGGATTCATTCTACAAGAAAAGAACTGTTGCCACAACCTTTATTTTTTTGGTCATGTGAGGCCTTCAAAACCATGGGTTTTTCCCAACATGGTTTGCCTTGAGAGAGTGTTGACTGAATGGACATCTTGGTGGGCCCCACATAGCAGGAGCAAAACAGAATATCATCCACAAAAGAGCAAACTTGGGAGGTTGCTCACTGTTTTAACTTTCCCCCCACCCCAACAAACTTACCATCTCCACCACTCTCCTTTGTTTGCTATTTTTCTGGGCAGGTGGTTCACTTTCATGATTGAAGTTGTTTACAACTTTTCCTTTATATATGACCTGTGTAAGTTCCAAGCATTCTTGGAAATACAGATGGTAATTAAGTTGGACACTGTTCTGCAGCAAGCCAATTTCCCACTTAATGTTCTTTGTTTAATTAAAAGATTCTAAAAAGAAAATTCGGGTTGGGCAGGATTTCTGGTTCATTCTAAATGGAATTTCCATGGATGCTACATTAACCATCCATGCTTCAGAGTCTACGCACAACAGTGCCTCTTTATTAGCTATTGATCCTGCAACTTAACTTTATTTGAGTGGAATTAGTAATCCATAGACAGTCAGCCAGCCAAACTTTTTTCCCCTTAAGGTTACAGTATGTTAAATAAAATAACAATCTGTTTCTCTGCTTTACTATTCCTTAGTATTTTGCTTACATCATGCAAACAGGTTGAAATCACTGAAAAAAGCACATGATGTAAGTAAGCAAGCATTATTATTTGTAATCAGTTGGGAGGCTTCATTTTTCTAACGTAAGTTTGCCTTTTAAAATAAATTCAATAACAGAACAACGCATAGTGAAATCTGCTCTCCACCGGACACAATTGGTACAGTTTTTAAATTATTATTTCTCTCTGGATTTCTATTTCAGTACTTCACATTTTTACCTGGAAAGGAAATTTTGTGAAGTGTGATGCTCTGATACAGAACTCTTCGTTCTGTTAATTTACCCACTGTTCCAATTTGCCAAACTCTTTTTATTTCAAGATTACCACATTGGGGAAATCTCTCTCTCTCCCCACTCCTCCATGAACTGGCTGAAAATCCACTAACTCTTAACAAGGAGGTTCCTTCTTTCTGGCAATTGCCTCTGGGAGAAGCCCAGTGGTGATTTTTCACATTTTTAATACTAATTTTAAGAAATATTAAAATTTACTATAATAAAAACTATTGTAAAACTTAACAATGCAAAGGTTCCTAATAGCTAAAAAGCAATTAACAAATTCCAAAAGTGATTAGAAAAGGAAGTATCCTTTTAACCCAGTACCCTTTTAAAGAACCCAACCATGGTTTAAACCCTGAAGCCATTTTGGAGCATATTCAGGGCTGCCACAGCTATGCTGGTTGGAGCTGTGGGAAAGGGAGGGGGGGAATAGAGATAGCTGGGGACTTGTAGCCAAAATAAAATTCTTTCTCCTGGGAACCAAGGACATTCTCACCAGGTGCTGGGGAGGCGTGGACTGAAACCAACTGGGGTTGAAGCTGTGACCGGATTGGACCATGTGATGGACATGTGGACTGGGGGAAAGAACTTTGATTTTTAATTTGGGTGGGGAAAACCGTGGGATCTTCAGAGTCGGGTTTTCACCAGATGTGCCAATATGACATGCCTAATAAATCTGTACTTTGAGGAACACCTAGGCCTCAGAGGTTTGATTGCATTGGGTCTGTTACTTGGAACCCTGACAATGGTTATTACTTCATCTTCCAGAGCTCTAAATCTACCAGATACTGCTTTCTTGTGGTCTTCTTGCAAAAAGCTACAGTATGGAGCACTTGTAAGTGATCTCCTTGTCCAGAAAGGAATTATGAAGTCCTTTGCATGTCCACTCATTGAAACTTCATTTTCCTGTGATTGTTCCCTCTGCTTTTGTGGGGCCATATTCAGTTCACCATTTCTTCCCCAGAAGCCCAGGATTCTTCTTATTTTGTTGGTAGTCTAAATTCAGAATCCCTAATCCAATTTGTAATGTAATTTATTGCATTTTAAAATCAATAACATATGTCAGCAGGTATTAATAGAACTTGTTGCTTCCTCACCAGTTTGCTTTACACATCACTAGATCAAAGAAATGTCAGTATTGACCATTTTAAGCCGAGGGCTGCAGAGTAAAGAAGCAAGATAAATTACAGACTCAAGATCAAAATTCTGGAAGTTCATGAATTACTTTGGAGGAATTAGTTTGTTGTGACAAATCTGCTTTAAATGTTTTCTCCTTTTAATATTAACCAGAAACTTGAGTGTAGGCAAATAAATGGATCCTAAAATTGCATTAGTCAGTGCTATTTGCTTTCCTTATCTGCTAATTCTTGTTCTTTATTGCCCTCGCTATACACAATTGTACTTGGCCAAACCAATGTGTTTGACTAACAGATAGGAAAAGATACATGTCTTAACAGATGTTAGTGATATCCTCACATCAGATATTATATGTTATCAAGTTTTATTTGTTCCTTTCAGTTGTAGCCGATCCTTGGAGACTGGATGGACAAGTCCCTGCAGTTTTCTTGGCAGGGTCTATGACAACTCGACACAGCCAACTCGCCATGGCCAACTTGTTGCGGCCAACTCACCATGGGACAATTTGCCATGGCCAACTCGCCATGGGACAACTTGATGTAGGACAAGAGTTACACTAATATCAAAGAAATAGTGGAATAGAATCATTTAAAAAAGGATGCCAAAGGAGGGACAAAATGAAATGTGAATGACAAAAATTAAAATAAACTATTTTCACTTCTGTGATGTCGTCACAGCAGGTCTGCGAAGTCTTGAGGAAATATTATGATTTAAATCTTGAGTTAAGTTTTGGGGATCCGTAGCCATGATGTTGTCAGGGTTCCAAATAGCATCCAATTTTAAATCAGAGTCCGAGGCAGAATATTCCTCAAAGATCCAATTTATTAACAGAGCCATGTTGGCACATCTGGGAGAAAGCCGAATCTGAAGCTGCAGGGGTTTCTCCACCCAGTTGAAAGTTCAAGCCCTTGTCCCCACACCCTCAAGTTCATTACGTTAACCAATCTTCTTCTGCCAGCTTGGCAGCTACTCCCATCTTCTTCCGTGCAGATGCAGGACAAAGGATGACCTTGACAATCTAGAAGGATTTTTTTATGGCTACATGCATACATCCCTCATGCAATGACCCTCCCAAATTCCCATAACAAAGAATACATTTTTAAAAGCATAAAGTGTGGCAGGCCAAAGACTCCGACTATAATGGCTTTGGCCTGACAGATGTGTGACTACAAAAGGTATTTAAAGGGGATCCATGGTGAAGAAAAGGTTGAGAACCACTGGTAAACAGCAAGATCAAGGAGAGAAACAATCTGGAATTAAGGAGGAACTTGCAATGGATGGGAACTAATCAAGGAGAAAACCAACCTAGAACTAAGGAGAGATTTCCTGACAGTGAGAACAATTAAGCAGTGGAACAACTTGCCTCCAGAAGTTGTGGGTGCCTCATCACTGGAGGTCTTTAAGAAGAGACGGGACAGCCACTTGTCTGAAATGGTATAGGGTCTCCTGTTTGAGCAGAGGGTTGACTAGACGACCTCCAAGGTCCCTTCCAACTCTGTTATGAATTCTAAAGTTGGGAGAGTTTGGTACAGTGTAGCATTTGAAGCCCTGTCCCTATTGTATGTGCAGGCCATATTTGTGCAAAAGGGCAAGACTTTATTTTCAACAACAAATCTGTCATCTTGCAGATTTGGACACCCACTCATCCCACAGGCCCTAAATAAGCTGGCAATGATGTACTGGAGAAGAAGGAGAAGAAATATCCCTGGAAAGAGAAGAAACTGGGAAGCTAACCCACTTATGGCTTATTTCCCATATCTTAAATTGGGGTATTCAAACTCTGAGTCAGGAAATCTCCAGAGGGCCAAGAGCAACCTGATGACTGTGTGCTTTGTTTTGTTTTAAATAGCCTGTTCAGATTTGCTCCAACTAAGTGGCATGCCGTCAAAACTCATTCTGGGCTTAGCTCCTCATTTTGCCTTCCCAAGCTTGCAATAGGCAGTTCGGTCCTGCAGACTTTGAGAAGACCTGTGCTAGATAGCTTAAATTTTATTAATTAAAAGTGGCATATTAATTTCCTGCCCAATTCTAATGCCAAGGACAGGAATAAACCAGAGGATGGATGATTTTTTTTTTTAAAGTAGCGAATGTCAAGATCTCTTGGTAAATTGAGCTTGGTTTTTGTGTTTTGTTTTTAAAAAAGAGGCACTAGGATTAGGTGACAGCCCAGATTGGTGTCCAGCATTTCCAAAAAGCAGAACAGGAAGACATCGCTCCCTTCAGATGGAGAGTGGGTGGCTTCATTTATCTCAAGCCACAGGAAGCAGTTGCAAAAGAATAGAAATTGGGCTGGGGATGCTTTGTGGCAATTGAGGAACTGACAGCTTCATCTGGAGATGGGCGAGACCTGCAGCTATTACAATTATGTTGCTGTCCCCTGGTAACCTTTAGATCTATTACAATTTGCATTCCTATTGAAAAAGATAAAGCCCAATCAGTTGAAATGCTAAACTGAAACAACCTTGAATTTGGAGAGACGGAGGATATAAAACTGCGGCGGGCACAAGGATGGAAAGTGCATCTTGATTCTCACACCTTGTTCCAGACAGAAATTCAGGGAGGAAGGCTTCGCAGCTGTGTTCACATCAGACACTTAAATTGTCGTAGAATGAAATGGTGGAAGGGAACCTCCTGGGTCATCTGCTCTAAACATTCCAGGGATTGTGTCAACTGCAGAAATATATAGGTTTATTGTAGGCTAAAACTCTTTGCAAGAATCTGAACTACTAACGGTCAAAGCAAATTGATGGTAGATAAGAATCAACGGAATTCGAGGTGAGTTAGACTTAGATCTCTTGTGGGCACGAAGGGACTCGAGACTGATGACATGTTTGACCCCTCCCTCGGGCTCAGTCTGGTCATCTCTTACAGATTGACCACTACATGAGCTGGCTGTTGAACCATCCCATTATTCGTGTTCATGTAGTACATTACAATAAAGTACCCAAAATGGGATGGCCTTGCACAACATGCTAGCAAATTAAGAATTAAACAAACCAGGATATAACCAGACTGGCAAAATCACTTCTACAGCAGGACAGGCAATTTAGCCATCCAACGTTGGCAATTGAAATTCATAATTCAGGAAAGACTATATTTCTTCCCAGCCTTCTATGGAAGGGTGGAAGAATGAACGTAAGATCTTTGCACGCAAAGCCTGTAGGCTATTGCTGAGCTACAGCCCATCCCAGTGTCCCAGTTTTGAAAACGACTGATTAAAATATCTTGTTCCGGTATATTTAAAGCAAAGATCTTTGAAGCTTTGAATCTTGCCACAGATGCCAAATTGTAGCCATTAAAAGAGTGCCCCACCAATGAACATTTCTGAGGGTGGGAGCTGGGGGGGGGGGTGCAGGGAGGAGAAGAAAGAGATTTCCATCCCTCCCCTTCCACTATCTGAAAACAAATCCCCACCCTGCAAAGAAACAAAATGTACAGCCTCCAAGCCTATAATAATTACTTGGCAAGCAGACTGTTGTTGAAATATCAGGTTATTTTGCCAGCCTGTAAAACTGAAGCAGAAATATCATAAAAACTATTGTTGCTTTTTTTAAAAAAGAGAGAGTGTGTGAGAGAGAGAGAGTGAGAGAAAGGGAAAAGACCCTGCAGGATAATGGTTTTACTCTGCTGCTTTCAAACATTTCCACTGAATCAAAAGTAAGGTTCTACATTTAGGCAAGGAAAACAAAATGCACAGATACAGTATAGGTGATACCCTGCTCAATAATAGTAACTGTGAGAGGGATCTTGGAGTCCTAATGGACAACCATTTAAATATGAGCCAGCAGTGTGCAGCAGTTGCCAAAAAAGCCAACACAGTTCTAGGCTGCATTAACAGAGGGATAGAATCAAGATCACGTGAAGTGTTAATACCACTTTATAATGCCTTGGTAAGGCTCAATAATAGTAACTGTGAGAGGGATCTTGGAGTCCTAATGGACAACCATTTAAATATGAGCCAGCAGTGTGCAGCAGTTGCCAAAAAAGCCAACACAGTTCTAGGCTGCATTAACAGAGGGATAGAATCAAGATCACGTGAAGTGTTAATACCACTTTATAATGCCTTGGTAAGGCCACACTTGGAATACTGCATTCAGTTTTGGTCGCCACGATGTAAAAAAGATGGGGAGACTCTAGAAAGAGTGCAGAGAAGAGCAACAAAGATGATTAGGGGACTGGAGGCTAAAACATAT
>QLTV01004033.1:528487-540841 GCA_003457575.1 Thermophis baileyi | reverse complement strand
GAAGAAGAAGAAGAAGAAGAAGAAGAAGAAGAAGAAGAAGAAGAAGAAGAATATCATAAACACTTCAACGTCAATCTATGCTTCATTAACTCAGTGATTCCAGGATGACACTCCTTGGAGGAGAGAGGAACAAAGAAAGGGACAGAGAAGAGGTTAGAGACAGATGGATGCAGAAGAATATCAAATCTGAAAAAAAGAAGAAGGAGGCAGACCCCTTTTATAGAAGCAAATAAGAGAATAGGAGAAGGAGATAAGGGATTGTTGAGCTCCAAAGTGTGGGCGGGTAGTCCTTATGTAATTTATACAGGCAGTCCTCGACTTACAACAGTTCGTTTAGTGACCGTTCAAAGTTACAACGGCCCTAAAATGTGACTTATGACCGTTTTTCACAGTTATGACCTTTGCAGCATCCCCATGGTCACATGATCAAAATTCGGACGCTTGGCAACTGGTTCTTCTTTATGACCATTGCTGTGTCCCGAGGTCATGTGATCCCCTTTTGCGACCTTCTCCCAAGCAAAGTCAACGGGGGAGCCAGATTCGCTTAACAACCAGGTCACTCGCTTAGCAACTGCAGCGATTCACTTAACAACTGTGGCAAGAAAGGTGGTAAGATGGGGCAAAGCTCACTTAACAAATGTCCCACTTAACAACAGAAATGTTGGGCTCAATTGCGGTCGTAAGTTGAGAACTACCTGTAATTTATTTGATTAATAACTCACTTTAGCACTGAATTTGAGAACCCAAGGCATTACAAATGCCAATGAGTTTTGTTTAGGTTAGCAATAAGGTATGCAAGAGTGCTTCTTTCATTACTTCATCTCTTTTTGTTGTTCTTAGTTGCGAAGTCGTGTCTGACCCATCGCGACCCCATGGACAACGTTCCTCCAGGCCTTCCTGTCCTCTACCATCTCCCGGAGTCCATTTAAGCTCACGCCTACTGCTTCAGTGACTCCATCCAGCCACCTCATTCTCTGTCGTCCCCTTCTTCTTTTGCCCTCAATCTTTCCCAGCATTAGGCTCTTCTCCAGTGAGTCCTTCCTTCTCATTAGGTGGCCAAAGTATTTGAGTTTCATCTTCAGGATCTGGCCTTCTAAAGAGCAGTCAGGGTTGATCTCCTCTAGGACTTCATCTCTTTACCGTTGTGAAATTTTACATTCTCTTCATTATCTTTCTTGGAAAACGTCTTTGTTTGGACATTTGCCTCTGTTGTCCCAGCTTCTGCTTTTCAGCAACACTCTTCTTTTATTTCCCAGAATGCCTTGGATGTTGGGGGGGGGGAGGTGGAATCTTCTGGCATTGGTGTCATGCCACAATCCAACACAACCCGACACAAAACTGGTGCCCCATTAGCAGAAGGTTCTCCACATCCCTTCTTTGTCCAGATCTGGAATCTAACGTTTCACATTTTCTATAAAAAAAAAATGTGACATTAAATCAGTGGATTGATTGAAATTTTAACACCTCGCAACTGATACAACAGCATGTTGGTATACAGTGGCAAGAATGAGGAGGCCGAGCAGGGCGTCCAAAAAAATGAAATTCCCACCGTGCTTAATTCTCCAGTTGTGAAGAGCAAGTGTGTCCTATTAAAAAAAAAGGACCATGGAGCGAAGGCCATTTCTTCACTGCGGGCTGTGGTTTTAGCAGAAATTGAAACAGAGAAAATATCACTATATTTTTAAAGTGCTGATTAGTTTATTTTGCCCATGCTTACAAAAAAAAAACCAAAAGGAAAAATTGATTAACTGGGTTGGCTTCAGATGCAGTTGGGTGACCTTGACGGTAGGTAAGAGTAGTAGATGTAATAAGAATAGAACAGCTGCTAAATTGGACATGCTTTCGGATACCTTATTGAATTTTGGTAGGACCTCAGTAACAGGCCTAAAAATAATAGCAAGTTATTGCTAAGAGGTAAGAAACAGAGTGGTGATTAACAAACCCATATCAGTTTTTTTCTAAAGGGTGAGTACAGATAGGAATTGGAAGTACTGTACAGTATTTGCAAACAGGCTGATGTGTGGTCTAATTCTGGGTAGAAAACTCTTTCAGTGCAGATGATGGAAGAGACAAATAAAATGATGTTGAGACTCTAGAAAGAGTGCAGAGAAGAGCGACCAGGATGATTAGGGGACTGGAGACTAAAACATATGAACGGTGACAGGAACTGGGCATGGCTAGTCTAGTGAAGAGAAGGACCAGGGGAGACATGATAGCAGCGTTCCAATATTTGAGGGGCTGCCACAGAGAGGAAGGGGTCAAGCTATTTTCCAAAGCACCTGAAGGCCAGACAAGTGATAATGGACAGAAACTGATCAAGGAGAGATTCAACCTAGAAATAAGGAGGAACTTTCTGACAGTGAGAACAATCAACCAATGGAACAGAAGTTGCCTTCAGAAGTTGTGGGAGCTTCATCACTGGAGGCTTTCAAGAGGAGATTGGACTGCCATTTGTCAGAAATGGTGTAGGGTCTCCTGCTTGGGTGGGGGCCTGGACTAGATGACCTACAAGGTCCCTTCCAACTCTGTTAATCTGAATCTAATCTGAATCTTATAAACATTTGTTTAGTGACCATTTGAAGTTACAATGGTACTGGAAAAAGTGACATGATCATTTTTCACATGAGCGTTGCAGCATCCACAGGGTCACATGATCAAAATTGGGATGCTTTGCAACTGACTCATAATTATGACAGTTGCTGTGTCCGGGGGTCATGTGATCACCTCTTGCGACCTTCTGACAAGCAAAATCAATGGGTAAGCCAAATTCACTTAACAATCGTGTTACTAACTTAAATTTTGAACTCAGTTGTGGTTATAAATTGAGGACTACCTGCAATTAATCCATAAAAAGATGCATTTATCCAACAACATCACTAGCAAGCGGCAATCTTATCAAAATAATCACCTGTGCATTAGGATGTTATTGCACAAAGGACGCAACTTAGCATTTGTATCACAATGTCTGATACAAGGGTCCATGGAGACGCTCAACCATCCAGGTTGTGGTTGTTCCAAAGGTGCTTTTCCAAAAGGCAACTGATCTGCAGGTGGAGAAATGGGGGGTGATGTCACATGATATCTTGGTGTCCAACTCAAGCCAATAACTTGAGTTTCGGTGTGCACTTGTATCAGACCAAAGATGCTTTTCAAAAAGGCACCTGGACTTTCTTGTTTTTTTCCTTGAGAACGGAAGAAGTTTGGTTAGAGCTAGAACTTAAGACACTTCTTGGATGAGAAGCGAAATATTTTCGAGGAAAAAACCAAGAAAGTCCAGTTGTCCAGTTTTCCAAAAGCATCTTTTGGTTCTGATACAAGGACATATTGAAATTCAAGTTATTGGCTTGAGTTTGACACCAGTAGTGGGTTCTAAAACCTGTTGCTACCGTTTCGTGCACGGGTGGGTGGGCGGAGCCTCCCCCCGCCATTACTGGTTCGCAAAACCGGGCCGAACTGGGAGCAACCCACTGCTGTTTGACACCAAGATATCATGTGACATCACCTCCCATTTCTCCACTTGCAGAACCCCTCCCCCCATTCCACCCTTGGGGGGGGTCTACCTACAGGGCTTTTGGAGGCTGTAAGATTTGTGTTTACCTGGGAAATTTGGGGCAGTTGTTCTCCCACATTTTCCTACATGCTTGGGAAGTTATGATGCGCCCTGTACATCTTCAAAAGACTCTTGCTGTCCGCTGCCTAAAGCACATCCTCGAATCTCCATCTATTTCCATTTCAAAGGAAAAACCCAACGAAGTTGGCAAGGGGATTTTCAGAAAAGGATAGTCAATAGCCCCAGCTAGTCTGATATTTAGCCCTCTGCTTCCCATCAAAGTATACACCAGCTAAGATCAGCCAAGCTGAAAATTCTCCAACTTTTATTAATCATCAGTATTAATAACTTGTTCAATAAGTAAGCATTGCTTTCCTTTCATAGAGAGAGCCGAGGTGGCGCAGTGGTTAGAGTGCAGCACTGCAGGCTACTTCAGCTGACTGCTAGCTGCAGTTCGGCGGTTCAAATCTCACCGGCTCAAGGTTGACTCAGCCTTCCATTCTTCCGAGGTGGGTAAAATGAGGACCCAGATTGTTGGGGGCAATATGCTAACTCTGTAAACCGCTTAGAGAGGGCTGTAAAGCACTATCCTTCCTTCCTTCCTTCCTTCCTTCCTTCCTTCCTGCCTCCTTTCCTCCCTTCCTTCCTTCCTTCCTTCCGGTGGCACAGTGGTTAGAACGCAGTATTGCAGGCTAATTCTGCCGACTGCCAGCAGTTCAAATCTCACCGGCTCAAGGTTGACTCAGCCTTCCATCCTTCCGAGGTGGGTAAAATGAGGACCCAGATTGTTGGGGGCAATAGGCTGACTCTGTGAACCGCTTAGAGAGGGCTGTAAAGCACTGTGAAGCGGTATATGAGTCTAAGTGCTATTGCTATTGCTGTAGCTTGCAAAAGATGCTCCCTAAGGCTCGCCTTAGGTTTTGCTTAGCCCTAGGCATAGCTTCATTGAAAAATGTACACAGATGCTATTCATAGAATTATCTTCTTAATTGCATGAACCAGACAGTTATACCATCAACTGCTTTTATGGAGTTCCAGAAGAAATAAAAGGAGGACGATCTGTTGCTGACCCAGTTAGAATCTTTTCTTCCCAAAGGCAGGATCTTCTAACCATTGGATCCAAGTGATCTTTTCAGGTGGTAATAACTTACTCCTATTGCAATGCAGTAATCTTCTTTAATCTTGGCAGTAGTAAAGATTTAACCGGCATGCCATGAATGTGTACAAATGTTACCAGGCAAACCCAATTACAATTTGTATCACTCAACTGTTTGGCTAAGATCAAAGAACAAAAAAGGGTCTTTTTGTTCTTTGGAGAACGATTGCAGGAATTGGGTATGTCTAGTCTAGTGAAAAGAAGAACTAGGGGTTGACATCATAGCAATGTTCCCAGGGATGGTTTTCACTTACCTTCCCTACCAGTTCGCAAATGTGTGCGCGTGCTCACATGCGCACGGCCTCCCGCGCATGCACTTTACTCGCACACGAGCCTTGTGTGCATGTGCACGGCCTCAAAAACATGCACAAATAGGATAGCATAGAGCCGGGGTGGGTGGGCGGGCCCATCCGCGATTTCCGCTACTGGTTCAGTTCTCCTGAACCGGCTGAATACCACCTCTGAATGTTCCAATATTTGAGAGGCTGCCACAAAGAAGACGGGGTCAACTTGTTTTCCAAAGCAACAGAAGGCAAGATAACAAACAATGGATGGAAACTAATCACGGAGAGAAGCAACCTGGAATTAAGGAAAAACTTCCCAAAAGTGAGGACAATTAACCAGTGGAACGGCTTGCCTTCAGAAATCATGGGCACTCCATCACTGGAGGTTTTTAAGAAGAGACTGGACAGCCACTTGTTTGAAATGATAAGGGTCTCCTGCTTGAGCAGGGGGTTGGACTAGAAGACCTCCAAGGTCCCTTCCAACTCTGTTATTCTGTCTTCATCCAGCCCCTGTAGGAATCTGTCAACCTTTACACCGCAACAGCTCAATCAGTGCCAAAGAAAATGTGGGAGAAAAGGTCCCAGGTGGGCAGACCATTATAGTATATACAGCATATTCCTGGGATCACCATTTTGGGGTTTTGACTAGAAACCCCAAGGCATGGCCAACCTCCATCACTCCTCAAATGTAAAAGAGGAATCTTTGGGAGAGAAGAAGAAGAAGAGCCCATCTTTAGGCACAATTGTGTGTGTGTGGGGGGGGGGAATCTCTTAGTTAAGCAGATTTCTGTTGCTGTTCAAAGCAGAATTGCTTTACTTGGTTTTCTGCTTTGTTTGGATGATCCCAGGTGAGGGAGTAATGAGAAGAAATTAGAAAGCCTGGTGAATTCTCAGCAGGCAATTAATTGCTTTTTAAAAGGGATCCAGGTTCTGGGTGAAAATAGCCTGCATTTATATTGCTAAATAAGCAAAAGGTGTTTGAACTGCAGCCCTACTGCAATGCATTGGGACCTCAGACACAAAGGTGATTAACAAGCAGGTATTGGAGCGCATAAGATCAGACATGTCACTAGAAGGCAGAATCACACAACTGCTTCTCCCTTACTTTGGCCAGGTCATGTGAGAGGGAATTCATTGGAGAAAGCAATTATGTTTGGAAGACTTAGTGATAAAAGGAAATCAGGCCATCAAAGAATATGGTGGTTGGACACCAGAGGTGGGTTCTTGCCGGTTCGGACCAGCTTTATATTTCCCCCTGCTCGCCGAAACAGCAGCGATGGCCGGCTAGACACGCCCCCACACCAGCTCTCCCGGTGGCACCGTAGGCGCCGCCATCTTGTTTTTTGCTTCTGCACATGCGCAGAAGCTGTTTTTTGCGTCTGCACAGAAGCTGGGTTTTTAGCACTGCGCATGTGCACACGCAAAGCGCACACGCACCCGCACAGCGTGTGAGGAAGCGAACCAGCAGCAAGGTAAGCCAGAACCCACCCCTGTTAGACACCATCAAAACTGACACCAGCCAGAGCATGGACCAACTCAAAAAAGTAGCACAAGATCAGAAGACGTTGAGAGACCTGGCCCATGAAATCGCCAAGAGTCAGACTCAAGAGTCAGACTCATAAATATCATCATCATCATCATCATCATCATCATCATCATCATCATCATCATCATCATCATCATTATCATCAGGTGATGTTGGAGTTGGAGCTCATGTCCTATCAAAATTGGTTTGATTTTGACTGCTTACATGCTGAAATGGGCAGCAATGCTCCAGGCCCAGAGATACACCAACATAAAAAAGCCACACAAAAACGGTAAAAAATGAGATGTGATTACAAGAAATTGATCGCCTCTAAAAACAAACAAACAAACAAACAAACTTCCTACACAAAATATATTCAGATCTCAAATTTTCAGCAAAGGGATAGATTCCGTTTTCTTCTGGAATATTGTATCAGGTTTACTGAAAGAAGATAAATTCCAGATCAATATTCCTATTCCAGCTTCAGTTTGGAAGGATTTTTTTTAATGCAAATGTAATTAAAAGTAAAGATTTCCCTTGTTCAGTAGAGTCTGGCTCTGGGAGGCTGTGCTCCTCTCTGTTTCTTAGCCAAGACTGTGTCTTCCACGGTCATGTGACCAGTATGACTACATGCTAAGCCACATGGAGCACTGTTACTTTCCCACCAAAGTGGTGCCTATTTATCTACTTGCATTTGCATGCTTTCGATGGGCAGATAGCTGGAGCAAGAACGGGAGCTCATCCCATCATGCAGCGCCTGGGTCTCGAACCTGGGCTGTCAGCTTTCCAGCTGACAAGCTCAATGTCTTGAACTGCTGAGCCATTGCACCCCTATGAAAATCTATTTACGAATCCTAATCATGAATTTGAATTGTTCAAAAGAAGACACCTATTGAATGGTACCAAATAAGTCAAATGGAAAAGAAATCAATGGGAAAATGACCCCCATCCAGCATTCTATTTTGAAGGACCATTCTGACATGAACTGTTTCACTAAGCCTTGATGGAGTAAGACTTGGAAAGTAAATCCATTTCAGTTTTGTCCTTGTTTATGCTGTCAGTTAAGACATGCAGGGAGTGGTGGAATAGAGTCCTGTTAATCTTCTGCAAGTCCACCTTCACATCATATGCTCTCTGCTCTAATCTTCCATCATCGTTCTCATTATGATCGCCACCGTAGCAACTATCCATCATTTCCTAAACCTTCAAATAAAATCCCAAAGCTGTACATGGCAGAAATTCAAAGTGAAGCAACAGTAATAATTCAAAACTCTTATCTGTCTGTCTATCACCTCCTACCATTCGTATCGTTCCCTGGAATTGGAACTGATGGAAGAAGGTGTCCAAACTATCTTGAGGATACCAGGTTGCCCAGCCTTATTAAGACTAAAGAAGCATCCAGTCAGAATTAGGACAGTTTTGGGGTGGTTTCCACTTTGCTTTCCAGCGGTCTCTTCTTCTGAGCTACCCACAGTGGTCCTCAAAGAGAGAGAGAGATGTGTAATTTAAACCACAAATCGTATGCTTATGTAATGGTGTGTAGGCATGAACTTGAAGACAGGAGGAAGAACCACAGGCTGGACAACCATCATTCAAAAGATATCTCAGTACACAGAAGGAGAGAGTTGTAAGAAGTGTTACCGAAGGGATCCTCCCTAGTTTTCTGGAGAGTAAAAGGAGAGGAGGAGGGAAATACTTTTACCCTTGCAAGACTCTGTTAATGTAACCTAACAATAAAGGTAGATCTAATACTCTTCCTTGTCTGGACTATCTGGAAGGGCTAATAGCTTGAGAATAGGCATGGCAAATGTATGACCCTCAAGATGTTTGGGGGACTACAAATCTTATCCCTGATAATCTATACCTGTGATGGCAAACCTATAGCACGCGTGTCAGAGGTGGCACACAGAGCCCTCTCTGTGGGCACATGCGCTGTAGCCAGCTGCTCTTCTGGTTTCTGGTGCACACATGCGCACTGGCCAGCTGGACTTTGCGGGCATCGGAGCGCCGGAAACAGCCAAAAACCACGACGTTTTTTGGGCTGGTTTTTGGCCTGAAAATGGCCCGAAAACGGCCTGAAAACGGCCAAAAACGGCCCAAAAAACAGGCATGCACGTGCTGGCCAGCTGTTCTTCAGGTTTCCAGTGCTCCGGCGTGCGCACATGCACGCACATGCACGCGCGTTCCAGTTTGGGCACTCGGTGCTGAAAAGGTTTGCCATCACTGATCTATATTATCCTCTAGTATGTGATTTTCTCCAACCACATAGTTCAGATTTGAAGGAAATATCAGCTATGGAAGCTTGTTTGCTGTCCATCATAAAATGTTTGTATCAGGATCATTTGTAAGATAAGAAGAAATTTAGCAATTCGGTTATCTTAGGTGCTTGTTAATTGAGAAGGTCATGAACTTAACAGATAGCAAAATAATCTAACAGCTGTAAGAATCATATGGATAAATAATGCTAATGTCAGGCGGAAGCCATTTTAGTTGGGGTCTTTGGCCTGCCACACTTTATACTATCTTAATATGTATTCTTTGCTGTGGGAATTTGGGAGGGGGAATTGCATGAGGGCTGTCTGTATGTAGCCATAACAAATTCCTTCTAGATAGTCAAGGTCATCCTTTGTCTTCGCACTCCTGCACCTGCACGGAAGGAGATGGGTGGATGCTGCCAAGTTGGCAGTTGAAGATTGGTCAACGTGATGGACTTGGGGGTGTGGGGACAAGGGCTTGAACTTTCAACTGGGTGGAGAAACCCCGGGGACTTCAGATTTGGGTTTCTCCCAGATGTGCCAACATGGCTCTGTTAATAAATTGGAACTTTGAGGAATACTTTGCCTCGGACTCTGATTTAATTTTGGATGCTATTTGAAACCCTGACAGCTAATGGAGAATATTTGTAGCTCAGGGTTGAAACAAGGGCTCCTTGATGCTGAAACAGCTGCAAGAAAACAACCAAGCTCAGAGACCAGCAAGGACCCCTCATAAATAATGCTGTTTCTTTCACTTTTTTTTTTTTTGGGTGCTTTGGGGAATAATCCATGATAATCAAAAGGTTAGAAAATGTTTCACAAAGCTGACCTCTTTCATCAGGCAGTCATTGGCTGGATTTCTCAAATCTTAAGGAGAAAAGACAAGAGCAGATTCCAGTGGGTGAGTCACCCAAACTGTGCAATAAATAAGTAAATAAATAATGGGAATCCTCCCTTGAGAATAATTTGAAACAAGAGATTTCTAAGTCAGATATGAATTTTTTTATGCAAGATAATGATCAGTTAGATGAGCGGCATGGTGGTGAAGACACTCACCTCCCACCCAGAAGGCTGAGATTTCAATCCTAGATAGTGACAGATATTTCTCTCTTAGGATGCAAAAAAAAAAAAAAATTAAAAAAAATCTGTTGCGAACTTTGTGTAGGCATCAGGAAGGGCATCCAGCCAGTAAATTCACCGCTCATCCAATCACCCAGACTCTACCCTGAATTAAGGGATTTACAGGGTCACAAAAAGGGAAGTGTTTTTTTTATAATGCTGAGCTGGAAAATGGAACCTATTCTTGCTATTCGTTCTGAAGATGTACTGAACTTTGAAAAGGTTTTAAGCATTTAGACTGTGCACTCTTACCTCTCACACACCTGAGACTATGTAAACCTCACACTAAATTACAGAGAAGACATGTATTGAACTAAAACCTTGTTGGTTTAAAAACTCAACATTGCTCAGTTGAATCCAGACAAACATATATTTTTATTGGACAAATGTCCTTTCAATGAACATTGTTGGCTTCTTTTCTTTTTTTTGTTAATTATTTTCTTGTTTCATTAGCAGAGGAGAAGCTAACCCTCAGAATAGGGTCAGCTTCTCCTCTGCTAATGAAACAAGAAAATAATTAACAAAAGAAAGAAAACAAGCCAACAATGTTCATTGAAAGGACATTTGTCCAAGGGCATTTCTAAGAATGCCCTTATAATACTTTGTGCCAACATCGCATCATTTCATACTATTGTTGGAGAAAGTGAAATATGAAAACTGCTGATGTTCTTTGATGATGAAAGCACATAAAATATTTTTATCTGCTCAGGGCGGAGGTTGAAGAAAAACAATACTGCTGTTGGAAATTAGATCTCATTCCTTCCATTTGAAGTTCCAAAGTAGCTATCATTTTTCTGTAGAATCACTGCTTTGTCTGTCCTTGTTTTTAAACAAGTTCATTTCCACTCGTTGGCTTTTCGTGTGTTCTGTTTATAATCTTTTCTGCTGTTTGGATTATCAATATACCACATAGATTCACCGAAAAAGAGAAATGTTGATTCTCTTGTAGAATAGGTGCTGAATTTCTGTAGGTTGTTTTTTTTTTTAAATCAGAGTGCAAGAATATACAGGGTCAAAAGTAAAATCATAAAAATATTCTTTTGATAACCAGAGGTGGGTTGCTCCCGGTTCAGACCGGTTCTTTAGAACCGGTACTGGGAATTTCCCCCTGTTCGCCGAACCGGGAGTGATTGCCGGTTGGCCACACCCACAAACTGGCTCTCTCGGCAGCGCCATAGGCGGCATCATTTTATTTTTGGCTTCTGTGCACGCGCAGAAGCTGGGTTTTCAGCACCACATTCGCACACGCCCGCACGGCACGTGAAGCACACACGCCCACGCGGTGTGGGAGGAAGTGAACTGGCAGCGAGGTAAGTTAGAACCCACCCCTGTTGATAACATGATATTTATGAGTGAATAAAAAGGGACTGAAGGGAAGGTGAAGAAAGCAGGTGTCCATCTTGGTGTCTTCCAAATATTTTGAACTATAATCATCATCCTCTTTTAACGACTCCATAATCCCTTGCGGGGTGGAGTCTGGGCAACTGAATGGAACTGTTTACTGGCCGGATGCCCTTCCTGTCGCCAATGCGGAGGTTTTTTTTTCCAGGAGATATATTCTCAGTGTGCCCCGAGAGAGAAATATCTGCCTCTACCTAGGATCGAACTCACAGCCTTCTGATTGTGACTTTGAAGGGTCACTAAATGAACTATTGTAAGGCTAGAACTACCTGTATAGTGTTTAGTGTTTATATAGTTATGGATTGCTAAAATGGGAAGAGAAAATACATAGAAAGTTTGGTCAGAGGGCTTAATGATGCTCCTTGGAAAAAGACCATAGGATGACTTTTCCTCCAAAGAATAATAGAAGCCATTTTTGGAACAGAAAAGGTTTACTTGGACAGTAACCATGATATATGGAAGCAGGAATGATTCGTAAAACTCCATTTGACAAACACATAATGGAGTGAGGAGCGAAATAGATCCCCCCCTACGGAGGTGGTTGTCTTCATCAATTAGTTTTCTTTCCTCAAATGGCAACCAAGACAAATTATATCCTCTCAGCAGTATTTCTCACTGACCCCTTAAGTCTCGTTGGCAGGAATAGCAAGAAAACAGAAGAGGGTTTGGAAGAAATGGTTTGGAGATTGCAAATTCTACAGTCGTCTGTGCTACCTTATATTCTCGCTCGGCATTGACTCAATTCTTCATTTGCTATTGAAGTTGAGATGCAAATTATTTAATTAATAATATTAAGTTAATAACCTCCTTTGATGCTTGGTTCGTAGCATTCAGCTGAAGCCATGAACCTATTCAATTCCATAAATTAGGGATGATTAGTCTGTTCCACTGAATTTGGAACAAAAGAGCTGGCAAGGATCAGAAGAAAAACTATTTGTCTAGGATGGTATAAGGTCTCCTGCACTGGGCCTGGGGTTGGACTAGAAGTCCTCCGAGATCCCAGCCCTATGATTCTCTTCTCTTCTCTTCTCTTCTCTTCTCTTCTCTTCTCTTCTCTTCTCTTC
>QLTV01004033.1:492965-519522 GCA_003457575.1 Thermophis baileyi | reverse complement strand
CAAGGGACTCTGTGTGTTCATCTGTGTGTGGCTTTTAAGTGCAGGTTGGTCCTTGACTTACAACTAGTCATTTAGTGACTGGTCAAAGTTACAATGGCAGTGAAAAAAGTGACATATGACCATTTTTCACACTTAACGACCGTTGGTCGTTAAGTGTGAAAAATGGTCATAAGTCACTTTTTCACCACATTTTACAAGTTGGCCACTCCCACCTGGTCACACGACCGCCAAGCCACTCCCACCCAGTCACATGGCCATCAAGCCACTCCCACCCAGTCACATGGCCGTCAAGCCACTCCCACCCGGTCACATGGCCATCAAGCCACTCCCACAAAATTAAGCCACGCCCACAGAGTGGTAGTAAAAAAAATTGGAACCCACCCCTGCATATAATATATGTGGATATATGTATAATTTTGAATTTATTTGTTTATTTATTTTGTCATGTTTATGTAGTGTATATTAGAGGTGGAGACCGAGTGGTGCGGTGGCCTAGAGGTGGAGCTCTCGTCTCAAAATCAGGAGGCTGTGAGTTCGATCCTAGGTAGAGGCAGATATTTCTCTCTCTGGGCACAATGAGAATATATCTGCTGAAAAAAACTCCGCATTGGCATCAAAGAGCCGAGGTGGCGCAGTGGTTAGAGTGCAGCACTGCAGGCTACTTCAGCTGACTGCTAGCTGCAGTTCAGCGGTTCAAATCTCACTGGCTCAAGGTTGACTCAGCCTTCCATCCTTCCGAGGTGGGTAAAATGAGGACCCAGATTGTTGGGGGCAATATGCTGACTCTGTGAACCGCTTAGAGAGGGCTGTAAAGCACTATAAAGCGGTATATAAGTCTAAGTGCTATTGCTATTGCTATTGCTATTGCTATTGCTATTGCTATTGCTATCTGGAAGGGCATCCGGCCAGTAAACGCTCTGCTAGCTCCATTCAGTTTCCCAGACTCCACCCCGCAAGCGATTATGGCGTCATTAAAAGATAATGATTATGATGATTAGAGGTGGAGACCCTTTGAGAGCTGTATCCAACGAAATTTCATTTTAATGTATGCCAATTAGTGTACATTCAAAGCAGTGGTGGGTTTCAAAAATTTTCGCTACCAGTTTGGTGGGTGTGGCTAGGTGGGGGGGGCATGTGACTGAGTGGGCATGGCCAACATGACGTCACTCACGCCCACGCCCACTCAGTCACAAGACCCCCCCACCTAGCCACACCCACAGGAAAAGGTAGGAACATTTTCGGAATTTCCATCTATCTACCCCTGCCCTCCCTTCGCCAGTTGCCCCCATTTCCCCTCCTTTAGCAGCCCTGGCCCAAGCCACACTTCCTCTCCCACCACCGCCTCTTTGTTCGGGCTGCTTACCTTCCACGGCGGCTGGTCCAGAGTCCGGAAAGCAAGCTGACTGGAGTTTTCAGTGGGCCCCAGCCAGCTGCCGCTGCTGGAAAGCGGCTGACAAAGAAGCCTCCCAGCCACCGAAAAGTACCAGAGGTCGCGGAAAAAGCTGCTGCTGTGCCATCGCCGCCATGTTCTTCATGCATGTGCATCCCATTGGACTTGCAAGGCAATGGGATGCGCATGCGCAAAGAACATGGCGGCGCTGAACATGGTGGGCGGGGTGAGCGACCGGCGACCGGGGGACCGGTTCGGGGGCATGGCCAGCCGGCCATCGCTACCAGCAGTGGTGAAATGTAATTTTTTTGACACCAGTTCTGTGGGCGTGGTTTAGTGGGCGTGGCTTGGTGGGGGTCATGTGACAGGGTGGGCGTGGCCAATTAAATTTTTTTTTAGCATTTTTAACTTTAAAAAGTTTAAAAAAAATTACGACGATCAGCTGCTGTTTCCCCAGGTTAGAGGCTAGCAGCCTCGCAGGAAGTAAACCCCCCCACAAGCCTCGCAGGTGGGTGCAGCCTTGCAGAGGAACGCACCAGGCCTCTCCAGCTCTTCGCTTGGCAGCCTCCTGGGCTCTGCTCTTCTCTTTTTCTCTCGCCCGCCATGTCCTGGAGAAAAACCGTCCGAGGCAAAAGCGGCTTTGGTGAGTCCGACGTGCATCCGGCCTGCAGAACGGAGCCTCTTGAGCGCAAGGACCTGGCCACAGTGCCTCAGGGCGAGGTGCCATTGCCGCTGCCGCCACCGCTGCTGCTGCTTCCTCCAAGCCCCCTGCGCACGCGTGGGCAGGTGGGCAGCTCAAATTACATCACCAAGCCTAGACCCTTTCGCCGCGTCCGAGGAAGGGGAAGCAAGCTTCATTTTCGGGATGGTCCCGCAGGCCGGACGCACATCGAACTCGCCCAAAAGGCGAGTGAGCCTCGCCATGTCCCTCCGAAGTGACTCCTCGGATGAGTGCAGCGGGTCTTCCTCCCCCCCCACAGCCAGCATCGGCCTTACCTTCTGCTGCTGCTGCTATAGGGCTGCTGCCGCCACCACTCCGGGATGGCAAGCTGATGTCCCGTGGCTGCTGCACATGCACACTGCATTGGACTGCTGGCGCTCCAGCATGACATCAGGCTGGCCGGGATAAGGCCAGAGTGCAGGCAGCGCGGACTGGGGAGGGAGGCAGGCGGCATCCAGGAGTAGCAGTGGCAGCAGGCAGCCGAGAGCAGCGCGCTCGCTCCAGCATCTCCTGCAGCCCTCCTCCGGTGCGGACTCGCGTCCTTGCCCGTCAAGCGCAGGCTGTGCCCGGCTCTGGCGGCTCCCCTGTAGAATGCCGAGGTCGGAGCCTCCCTCCACTGGTGGCGAGGGCAGGGGAGCGCTAGGTTCACCCTGAGCAAAGGAGCCAGTCTGCAGATGCTGCTTCTCCCCACCCTGCCCTCGCTTTCCTCCTGGCGCAGCCCTCTGCCGAGCCCCGGGACATCTACTTCCAGGGCGAGCGAGCAGCGACTGGGGGACTGGTTCGGGGGCATGGCCAGCCAGCAGTTGCTACAGGTTTGGCGAACCAGGCCACATGTCCGCTAACAGTTCTCCCGAGCCGGTCCAAACTGGTAGCATTTCACCCCTGGTTACCGGTTCAGCGACCTTGGCCAAATTTCCGCCAATGGTTCATGCGAACCGGTGCGAACCAGCTGAATACCATCTCTGATTCAAAGTGACCATAAAGATACTCTAAGTCTAAGTCTAAAGGCATTTTCATCCACCCAAATTACCTAATTCACCAGGCTAGAAAGTGGGAGATCGTAAGTCCATCTTCTCCATGAAAGCCAGCTTGGTGACCTTTGGATAGTCACTCTCTCTCAGCCCAACCCGCCTGACAGGGTTGTTGTTATGGGGGAAAGAATAGGAGGAGGAAGGTGTGTTGGATATGTTCGCCACCTTGAATTATTTATAAAAAATAATAAAGACAGGATACAAATAAATAAATAAAATCTAGAATAGATTTGTTCAAACAATTTGTCACTGGATTCCAGGAAAGATAATAAAATTGTAATTCAGCTGCATTCGGAAGACTACAGGTTCCTCACAACTGATTTTAATGAAAGCTTCAGACCTAACTTAGAACTCCTCATGCTTCAAAATGAACAAATGTAACTTTTTCTACAAGTGCTCCATTCTTCTGAAGTATGAAGAGCAGCAATTGTCAAATTGTTCAGAGAAAGATATAAGAGAATTGGAAAGAAGACTCAATTCTGCTCCATAAGAGAGATTGCAAGACTTTCCTATTCATATTTCATATTGGGTGACTTTATTGGTAACAATACATGAATAAATAAGTAAGTCAGCCTTTGAAGAAATCTCCAGACTGCTTTTGTTAACTGTAAAGAGGGAAGATTGTGTGTTGTTCAGAATAAGCAAAACTCTGATGTACGAAATACAATTCCCATTACTGACCACATTGTTGGATGTTTTTTCAGAATGCCACTTAGCTCATAATCTTATAATTTTCTAAAAATTATAGCAGTTCTAAAAGCTATGCTGAGCAGAAAATGCTACAATGAAATTATTATGTATTGGAGGGATCTTCTGATCCAATTACGCTGAGATAACATTTCTCCAAGTCAGGAACACTCTGGGAATAGGGCTTCCTTGATCATGAAAAGTTCCTGGCTGTACCGCAATGTAATATGGAGATTCAGCAAAATAGAACATTGCAAGTGTTGACTTTGAGAACATGAAATGTTGACCTCTTTCGGTTTTCTGCTCTCCTTTACCATGGGTATTAGAATGGTCTGTGCCTTTGATTTACTTCTACAAATTCCAGGGTTCCCTAGAAAATCATATCAAATAAAAAAGGGGTCCCAAATTGTAAAGACAGACAAAAGGGGGAAAGAATCCATAACGGTAAAAGTGAGTGAATCTTCTAATATTGCCAAACAGAGACAAAATAATAATAGTAATACTAATAGGGTGCCATTCAAAACATCTGGAACACCATTTGAACACCAACGGCATTGACAAAATCACCATCGGTCAATTGCAAAAGGCAGCTTTACTTGGAAGAGCTTACATCCTGCGATGATATCTGTAACACCATCAAACATCAACATCTGCCTATCTCAGTTCCTTGGGAAGGACTCAAGAGATGCACAAAAATGTCAAATCTGGTATGAAAATCTGGCCGACTGTACGACGAACAATAATAATGTTCTGACCTAGGCTTCCTGATAAATCATAAAACACAAACATAGTCCCAAAAAAACCTCTTTTTATTTCAACTGTAAATTATGTTCATTCACAGCTGTAATAAGTCCCAAACAATGTTAATTAGTCTGACAGAAGTCTGCCACAGTCTTTCGGAAGAAGGCTGATAAGCACCAACCTTTATCTCTCTTGACACGCTGCCAAAGACCTAATTGGCAAGTAGCTTTGCAAGGCCAAACAGAGCACGGAGTCAGAACAGAGCTGCTGAGTTACACTGACCAGAATTGAACCAAGTTGCTTCCTGCAACGAGCACATCTGTTTACTCCACTTTTATGTCCTATGGGAAGGGCCAATCATCTCCAAGCCTTACTTCCGAGTAGCCCTTTTCCTCCATAAGTGTTCTTGCCTTCTGCAGCTCTGCGCATGCGCGCATTGGGAACAGGCTCCCCCTGTTCCTCTGCCTCACTCATGTCAGCCTCTGGAGGCTCTGGAGTCAGCACAGACCTCCCAGATGGCCTGGGCTGGATCTCTGCCTCTGACACCGAGCCTTCTCCAGACTCCAGGACTGGCCCATGTTCCTCCCCAGCCTCCTCGCTGTCTGACTCTGCTGCCAGTTCCGCAGGCCACTGGCGGACCGCAACAAATAAAATTATTATTATTATTATTATTTATTAAATTTGTATGCCGCCCAACTCCCAAGGGACTCTGGGCGGCTCACAACAATATAAAAAACCATTAAAATAATATTATTAGCTTTGCAAGAAAACCTACATGCATTCTATTGAAAATGTTTTCAATCCTTTTGAAAGGGCTGGGACAGGAATGAGAAACGTATGGTTTTTCAGTTGTAGCAGAACAATAGCTCCAGCAACTCTGTCCAACATGCTCAATGTTGGGGTAGTGCAAGTTGAAGCTGATGAATCTGCAGAAAGTCATATGGTCTACTTGCCTCCAGAAGTTGTGGGTGCTCCAACACAGGAGGTTTTTAAGAAGAGATTGGACATCCATTTGGCTGAAATAGTATAGGGTTTCCTGCTTGAGCAGGGGATTGGACTAGAAGACCTCCAAGGTCCCTTTTCATTATGTTTTTCTGTTATTCTGGTCAAGAAGGAAAAGGTATTTTTCATACCCCAAAGTATCACCGGTGGTGCCAGGTGAGCTTCTCTGAGGAGAGAATTCCATAGCTTAGTCGCCATATTGAAAAGAGAGTCTGTGTCAGGGTTCCAAGTAACAGACCCAACGCAATAAAACCTCTGAGGCCTAGGTGTTCCTCAAAGTACAGGTTTATTAGGCATGCCATATTGGCACCTCTAATGAAAACCCGACTCTGAAGATCCCGCGGTTTTCCCCACCCAAATTAAAAATCAAAGTTCTTTCCCCCAGTCCACATGTCCATCACATGGTCCAATCCGTTCACAACCCCAGCCCCAGCTGGTTTCAGTCCACGCCTCCCCAGCACCTGGTGAGAACGTCCTTGGTTCCCAGGAGAAAAATATTTATTTTGGCTACAAGTCCCCAGCTATCTCTATTCCTCCCCTCCCTTTCCCACAGCTCCAACCAGCGTAGCTGTGGCAGCCCTGAAGCCATTTTGAAGATGCTTCAAAATGGCTTCAGGATTGACAGTCTGCTTCATTGCTGCTCTTCATACTTCAGAAGAATGGAGCACTTGTAGAAAAAGTTACATTTGTTCATTTTGAAGCATGAGGAGTTCTAAGTTAGGTCTGAAGCTTTCATTAAAATCAGTTGTGAGGAACCTGTAGTCTTCCGAATGCAGCTGAATTACAATTTTATTATCTTTCCTGGAATCCAGTGACAAATTTCCCACTGCCGTTCAGTTTATTGGGGTGCTACACTATAAAAGACATTCATAGCTGAATCAGACACCAATTAAAAAATAGACGCAGTGAAAAAAATAACTGGCAAATATGGTCACATCATCTTCATTGATACAGAGGACATTTTAATAACTAAAACCTAAAGAAAATAAAGAAAATATTTTTTCATTTGCTGAGGAGAAATACCACAATCCTCGGATTTGTTTCAATTCTGCTCTATCAAGGCTAATTGAGCTGCAGACATGAATTTTACTGAAGTTTGAACAGTTGCCGACAAAATGTCAAGCATTCATAAGCAAAGCGTGAGGTAAGGAATTAGGTCAACTAAGTTGGAAATGCTTCTCTCATTACAGTTTGAAACAAGGGCATAAAATTAGCTTTGTGTTCATCTATGTGCCTCCTCACTGAATGTCCTTCTGTCCATTTCTCTACAAGAAGTTATTAAATTTTGTGAAGTTTGTTTTGCTCTTATGATTTTCATCTAAGCTTGTATAATGCATCCATTGTACTAGAGAACTTGTCAACTATCTGTCCCTCTTGTTTAGACATTGCACAGTTATTTAATCAATAGCAGCTACCAGTCAAGGGATTGTTTTTTGTTTTTGTTTTTTGAAAAATTACATTACAGGCAGGCACATACATAATTCCTAAGCAGAGGTGGACAACTTTTCTTGACCCATGACTGCACTCGAAAAAGTAGATACAAGTTGAAGGCAAGAGTGAGGCCAAAATAAAAGCTATCTTTCATTTGAGTTATATTTGCACTTCATAACAATTAAGTAGATAGATCTAAAATGAGTATTCCCAATGTATTTAATGCATTTCTGCTCAGTATGTGGGACAGAGTGTGGTGATTCAGTGGTTAAGATGCTGGGCTTATCGACTGGAAAGCCACAGCCCAGGTTCGAGACCTGAGTGCCATGCAATGGGGTGATCTCCTGTCCTCACCCCAGCTCCTGCCAACGTAGCAGTCTGAAAGCATGCAAATGCGAGTAGATAAATAGGTACCACTTCAGTGGGAAGATAACAGTGATCCATGACATCATGCTGGCCACATGACCGTGGAAATGTCTTCGGACAGAACTGGCTCAATGGCCTTGAAATGGAGATGAGCACCACTCTTTAGAGTCAGCAAAGACTAGCAGGAGTAAAATCCGCAGGGACTCCTTTATCTTTTACTTCTAAAATGTATGTAATTTTAGGAGAAAACAACAAATTTTTAAAGGGATGCATAGGCCAATAGGCAAGGGAATTATCAAGTTTTCTTCTTTCAAAAGAGGAAATTTTCTGCAACACAAACACAAAGATTGCAAAACTTCAGAACAGGAGTTTATCAAATGATTAGATTTAACCTGATTATATTATACTCTTCAGACCATATCAGTATACATCAATGCACTTACAAAAGACCTAGAATGGCATAATAGCAATAGCAATAGCACTTAGACTTATATACCGCTTCATAGTGCTTTACAGCCCTGTCTAAGCGGTTTACAGAGTCAGCCTATGGCCCCCAACAATCTGGGTCCTCATTTTACCCACCTCGGAAGGATGGAAGGCTGAGTCAACCTTGAGCCGGTGAGATTTGAACCGCCGAACTGCAGCTAGCAGTCAGCTGAAGTAGCCTGCAGTGCTGCACTCTAACCACTGCGCCACCTCGGCTCTGATGGTAGGCCTCCATCAGAAACATGCAGCTGTAGCTGCAATGGAGTACAGGTAGTCCTTGACTTACAACAGTGCATTTAGTGACTGTTCAGAGTTACAATGGCATCAAAAAGTGACTTATGACCATTTTTCACACTTATGACTGTTGCAGCATCCCTGTGGTCATGTGATCAAAATTCAGACGCTTGGCAGCTGGCTCATATTTATGACGGTTGCAGTGTCCCGGGGTCATGTGATCCCCTTTTGCGACCTTCTGACCAGCAAAGTCAATGGCGAAGCCAGATTCAGTTTACAACCGTGTTACTAACTTAACAACTGCAGTGATTCACTTAACAAGTGTGGCAAGAAAGGTTGGCAAAATTCCCTTAACAAATGTCAGAAACAGAAATTTTGGGTTTAATTGTGATAGTAAGTTGAGGACTACCTGTATATGTATGTGTCAGGCCCCATGAATCAAGTAGAGTAGAGTAGGGTAGGGTAGGGTAGGGTAGAGTAGAGTAGAGTAGAGTAGAGTACTGTATAATTGGTTAGTGCATGTTGAATAACAGAACAGAATAACAGAGTTGGAAGAGACCTTGGAGGTCTTCTAGTCCCACCCCCTGCTTAGGTAGGAAACCTTATACCATTTCAGACAAATGGTTATCCACTCTCTTCTTAAAAACTTCCTGTGTTGGAGAATTCACAACTTCTGGAGGCAAGTTGTTCCACTGGTTAATTGTTCTAACTGTCAGGAAATTTCTCCTTAGTTCTAGGTTGCTTCTCTCCTTGATTAGTTTCCATCCATCGCTTCTTGTCCTGCCCTCAGGTGCTTTGGAGTAGAATTACTTCAGTAATTACCATAGAATTACTTCTGATCAGTTCCCTTTATTGTTCCGCACCTATAGACAGAAATCTTGCCAAACTAAAACAATTACTTACATCATTAAAAACAGACTCTGAGAATTGCTAGTGGGGAGCCACCTTAACATTCTTTCTCTCAACCAACCTATCTAAACTTCCCTGACTTTTGGCCCTCTGGAATGCAGCCCCTCCTTCCGGGGAATTCAGGCTCCATTCCACCACAGTTTGGCATCTACCAAGTAGACTTGAAACAACTGTACAGGAATAAATAAAGGAAGAACGAAGGAACGAAGGCATTGCAGCCCTGTCCCCCCCCTCCCCCCGCATCCACAAGGCCAGTAATTAAAGCCAAGCAGCCCATATGCAGACTCAGGCATTTGCCATTTGTCAAAAAAAAAAAAAAAAGCTGTGAGCCAACCAAGGTTTTGCAGAACTGGTATGATTGATGAGCCTGTTGTAATTGAATTAGTTGAGAGGCATTGACCTTTCTGATGTATCATGCCTTGGAAAGCAAACAACAAACCCAAAATAATGTTTTTATGAATGTGTTGGGTAACATGGTCATCAATTGGCTCCTGATAAATAAGACAGAAGACATTTGCAAGAAACAAAGCAGAGCATTCAGGGGCACAGACCAGTCGTGGGTTTCAAATTTTTTTACTACCGGTTCTGTGGGCGTGGCTTGGTGGGCGTGGCATGGCTTGGTGGGCATGGCAGGGGAAGGTTACTGCAAAATCCCCATTCCCTCCCCACTCCAGGGGAAGGATACTGCAAAATCCTCATTTCCTCCCTATCGGCTGGGACTCGGGAGGCAGAGAATAGATGGGGGCGGGGCCAGCCAGAGGTGGTATTTACCGGTTCTCCGAACTACTCAAAATTTCCGCTACTGGTTCTCCAGAACTGGTCAGAACCTGCTGAAACGCACCTCTGGCACAGTCTCTCCACTTTGGGGACAAAAAGAAAACCAGCCACAGCCCCTTTGATTTGGAAGAATGGATATTTTCAGTCTTTTTTTTTTTTTAACAACACAGTAGTGCTGGATTGGACCAAAAATCTAGCTGAACCCATCGGTGCATCTGATGATGTTCTACTCCTTGCTCGCCATCACAATATTTCAGTTTTTAAAAACTACTTAAATTCCATTCACATAATGACACTATATTTCTTTTTACTTTTAAACATTTTATTAAGTTATAAGATAAGATACAAAATACAAAAGTAAATAGGAAAGCAGTGAGGGGAGGGGGGAAGAGAAGTGAGGAAGGGTTGGGAAAAAGAAAGAAAAAAGCATTGACTTCTGACTCCATCGGTTGCAGTAAAGTAAGGCATCAACATCGAACCACAACTTTTTGCTTTTCCATAATAATATAAACTAGCCATTTCTCTATGTATCTATCAAGCTAATTGGTAAAACCCAAAATCAGAGTTTCATTTCTTTCCACCTCAAGCACAAAATTCAGAAGCGGTCTCCATTATGGAAACAAAGGTACTTATATTCTTTTCTTTAATCAAAATAGTCAGTTTAGCCATTTCTGCCAACTCCATCAACTTCTGCAACCATTCATCCATAGTGGGAATCGAAGTGTCCTTCCATTGTTGACACTATATTTCTGACCTGTAGTTTAGATTGATCCTGAGATAAGACTAGGTGATGGATACTTGAAATGTATGCTCTCACATTATGGATGGAAAAGAGTCCTTGAGGCGCTCTGAGCTTGGTTATTTTCTTGCAGACATTTCATTACCCAACTAGGTAACATCATCAGTGCTAGAAGGGAGCGAGGTTTGCTCTTTGTTTATATACAATGGCTGGCTCTGTCAGTGTTGGTAGGAATATTGTTTTCTGCTGTAGAAGGGATTAGCACCAGGATTAAAACCAGAGCAACAATCAAACAGTAAAGGAACTACCAAGAAGTAAACAACACTCCCACCAAGACTGACTTGGCAAGCTACTGTATTTAAACAGAGAGCAAATTCCACTCCCTTCTAGCACTGAGGATATTATCTAGTTGGGTAATGAAATGTCTGCCAGAAAACAACCAAGCTCAGAGAGCACTAGGAACTCCACAGTTCAACCCGGACCTACAAATATTATCTTCTATTGACCAGAAATTATTCATCCATCTAGCAAGATTGTAATGAATGGGGCTGAATCTGCAGGAAAACAGATCTCAGCTAAATATTGGAAGATTTATCTTAACTCTACAAGCTGTTTGATAGTAAACAGCTATCAAAATAGAAAGTAATTGCCAGGGCAGTTATAATTACCAGATTTGTGCATTGAGTCCAGGATTGGATTCAATGTCTTTCAAGACTTTCCAAGTTTGAAAATTCTAGAATATTTCTTTTTCCAATATCTGAAAAAGAATATGCTTTCTCTCTGCATGCTAGGCTACTATGCAGTCAAAAGGCAGGGTCAGTTTAAAAAATGGATACACAATTTTTCCTTGCAGATCCTCACACAGCTTTTTTGGCTTCTTGGCCTGAACTCAGTGATCAATGCAGCTCACTAAAGAAACTTGACAGTTCATGAGAAAGTAAGCGTCCAGAAATCAGCATGAATCATTTTTCCATGATGGCCTGGCCATATGCTATATTATTTGAGGAATCAGTGAGCCCCTTCATTGGCTCAAGTAGCTTTCTTTGTGTGAAAGAAAGCGTACATCAATAGGTGTTACCTCTGCAGGCAACATACAAATTATAATTAGAGGAAGAGGTAATTAAAGCAAATGACAATGGTCTAGTTGTTATTGTTTGCCAGAGTCTCTGATTTGGTTGCTTGGCAGCCAGGGGAAATCATCTCCGCATGAGCTTAGAAAAGGATTGCTCCGACATGCTGTGAAACTTGTATGCTCCTCTTCCTCTTAAGCCAATAGCCATCCTTGCTGAAGGGGATCCATTATCTGATCATCTTTAGGTCCCAAAGGTGCTTTTTTTTTTCAAAAGGCAACTGGACTTTGTTTTTCCTTGAAGACGTTTCATTTCTCATCCAAGAAGCTTCTTCAGTTCAGTTCAGTTCTTCAGAACTGAAGAAGCTCCTTGGATGAGAAGCAAAACAGCTTCAAGGAAAAACAAAGTCCAGTTGCCTTTTAAAAAAAAGCACCTTTGGGACAACCGTGACCTGGATGACTGAGAATCTCCATAGACGATTATTTCTAGGTTTGCAGTCTCAGGAATACAAGGCATTGGATTCAGTTGTCTTTCTCACATCAAATTCAAATTCAGTTAGCTCTCCCCATTTCAGCTATGTACATGTATGTTAACCCAAGCCATCTGAAAATTATAGCCAAAACCTGGGGGTTCTCAAAAATTGACTGGTCCACCATTTGACTGGAAGGCTCCCATCTTGAGTAGGGTTGGACTAGAAGACTTTTGAGGTTCCTTCCAGCCCTATGATCCGATGTTCTATGTTCTATGAGGTTCTTGGGATCAGGAAGAGATGGCCATATGTTTAGAAACTTCTACTCAGATCTTTTTTTGAAGACTTCTAGTTGATGTTCTTCAACTCTGAAGAGAATCAACATTCAGGAATCAATATGAGTAGGGGTTTTTTTTAAATAGGGGGGACACATGGGCTCCTATAATACTTGGAATAGGTTTACAAGTAAGAAGTACAGTAGACAGGGATTCTAAGGTGATTCCAGGAAGTGGCTATTTTCATAAATAATTTAGAAGGACTTTATGCATTTAATAGGTTTCAGATATTTCTTGTCGACCACCAAGCTTTTTAGAACTACTTAGCTCCATTACGGGGTAGGTTATTAGTTTTTTTTAAAAAGAGATCACAAAGAGGGGAAGTTGAATTACAATTGGATCTCTGGTGTATTTGTGCATGTATTAAATCAAATACAATGTTTGTACATTGCTGTCAATAGTATTAGCCCCAACCTCACAAATGGACAGGAGAATGGCATGACATTTTATCACGATTTTATCACAGGCAGCTTGTAGACTGTATTTCTTGCTGTGCTACATGTGCTTTTTAGATGGTATGGACCTGATCTGACTTCCCAAAATGTTGTGTACCAAGTAACTGTGTTATATGGGTGAATTACTGTCAGTTTCAGATTATTATTCAGATTCAGTTTCTCAAACTTGAGAATATTTTTATTTAAAAATGTACTAAAATACGTGCACGTTTGGTGCCTATGTCTCCAAACCTATGAACATTTGATTTGCAATTTGGCCTAATCTATATCCTCTTCACAATCTTTTTCTTTAAGAGTGTGCATTTGCATGCCTGCTGAATAACTTAAGTCTTCATTCTTGCATTGGTTAAGAGGAGAAAAAGAGAAGGGGGAAGAGGGAGAGGGAGAGAGGGGGAGAGGGAGAGGGAGGGGGGAAAGGCTCCTCTTAAATATAAGCTGCACAACATGTTTCTCCCACATTTACTTGGTGCATGGATCAGAGATAACCTGTCTGGACAAAACATTATATCTGTATCAGGGGCATAGTTGGAGACTAATTCATATTCATACCAAGCTCATTCATATTTTTTTTGTACTCTAGAGTGGAATTGGAATGGCTTCTTCCAGATGTGTTGGAACTGCAGAATTTCCAGTTAACTTTGGGAAGTGTCTTGAGAACCTTCAAGCAATGGAAAAGCTTAAGAGCAAATCAGATCACATACAGGTACAGGACACAGAGATTCCATATTCGTGGATAGTATAGTATAATAATATAAAAATAATACAATGTAGTATAATAGGGAACTGGAGGCTAAAACATATGAAGAACGGTTGCAGGAATTGGGTTTGTCTAGTGTAGTGAAATATCAACAACCTCAGATATGCAGATGATACCACTCTAATGGCAGAAAGTGAAGAGGAACTAAAGAGCCTCTTGATGCGGGTGAAGAAGGAGAGTGCAAAAGTTGGCTTGAAACTCAACAGTAAGAAAACTAAGATCATGGCATCCGGCCCTCTCAATTCCTGGCAAATAGATGGGGAAGAAATGGAGGTAGTGACAGATTTTATTTTCCTGGGCTCCAAGATCACCGCAGATGGGGACTGCAGCCAAGAAATTAAAAGACGCTTGCTCCTGGGGAGGAAAGCTATGGCAAATCTAGACAGCATATTAAAAAGCAGAGACATCACCCTGCCAACAAAAGTGCGTATAGTCAGGGCTGTGGTTTTCCCAGTTGCAATGTATGGCTGTGAAAGTTGGACCATAAGGAAGGCTGAGCACCAAAGAATTGAGGCCTTTGAACTATGGTGCTGGAGAAGACTCCTGCGAGTCACTTGGACTGCAAGGCCATCAAACTGGTCAGTCCTAGAGGAGATCAACCCTGACTGTTTAGAAGGCCAGATGCTGAAGATGAAACTCAAATACTTTGGCCACCTAATGAGAAGGAAGGACTCACTGGAGAAGAGCCTAATGCTGGGAACGATTGAGGGCAAAAGAAGAAGGGGACGACAGAGAATGAGGTGGCTGGATGGAGTCACTGAAGCAGTAGGCGTGAGCTTAAATGGACTCCAGAGGATGGTAGAGGACAGGAAGGCCTGGAGGAACGTTGTCCATGGGGTCGTGATGGGTCGGACATGACTTCGCAATTAACAACAAAAGTGTAGTGAAAAGAAGGACGAAGGATGACATGATAGCAGTGTTCCAATATTTGAGGGGCTGCCACAAAGAAGAGGGTGTCAATCTATTTTACAAAGCACCAGAAGACAGGACAAGAAGCAACAGATGGAAACTAATCAAGGAGAGAAGCAACCTAGAATTAAGGAGACACTTCCTGACAGTGAGAACAATTAACCAGTGGAACTGCTTGCCTCCAGAAGTTGAGGGTGCTCCATCACTGGAGGCTTTGGAGAAGAGACTGGACAGCCTTTTGTCTGGAATGGTACAGGATCATCTTGGGGGTTGGACTAGAAGACCTCCAAGGTCCCTTTCCAACTTTGTTATTCTGTTATTCCTCTCCTGGGCTGCCCTAGGAAGTGAGCACAAAACCCGGGCTAAGAAAAGCACATGCAAACCACAAAGCACAACCCAACCTTCTCAGGCCAGCCAGCTGTTTTCCCTCTTTCCCATGTTACCTGCTCCAGCAGAGGCTCGGCTCCCCCATTATTCATAAATCAAGCACAGAAGGCTCATTTGTTTCAGCCTTAGCTCTGGCATCCTGTCTGATACCTTTCATTAATTTGGTGTATTTTTTCATCAGCGCATCTGGTAAGGATGGATTGATTTCTCCCAGGCAGCCTCGGTGCCAAAAAGCCTTTAGCTGAACAAGAATTTGTGCCTGTCATCAGTCATTTGCTGCTTGCCACCGCCAGCTCGCAGACACAACTTTGTAGGCACAAGACTTGTGTACCCTGGCTGCGAGCGAGCAAGGAAAGCAGCAAATAAATTACTTAATTATATTGATATGCAAGAGGGGAAGTTGTTTTTTTAAAATGGGCAGAGAACAAGGGGCTGACTAAAGGATAAGATGACTGCATCCAATCTCCTTTATCTAGTCTTTTTATTGTTCAGTGAGTTTGCTCTGCTCATTCTACCCTATCTTGATCCCTGCTTGGCAAAGAGGTGGCATAAAGGGGTCTAGGATTGCTCGCCATGGTCACTCACCGTGGCCAGCTCACCACAGCCAACTTGCCATGGCCAACTCGCCATGGGAGAATTCACCACGGCCAACTCGCCCTGGGACAAAAGTTGCATAATATCGAAGAAATGGCGGAACAGAATCATTAAAGAAAAAAATGCGAAAGGAGGGACAAAATGAAATGAAATGTGAATGACACAAATTAATTTTTTTAATATATATTTTAAATAAAATTGTTGAATTGCCCGGCAGTGAATTGTCCCTTAGGAAATGGGCCGTGGCAAGTTATCCTGTGGTGAGTTGGTCGTGGCGAATTGGCCGTGGTGAGTTGGCCATGGCGAATTGGCCATGGTGGGTTGTCCCATCTTGGCATTAGAAATTCACAATAAATGTCAAGAACATGACCTGAGGCCCCAAATGGAAATCCTTTGTCAATATTTTCTGTCTCCTGCTCCGTACTGTACCTCGCATGTTTGTAAATTATGGTGCTATGTTGGTCTAGATATTGTGCTAAAGCATGGTTTGTTTGAATAAGGGTTGATTACACCTAGGTTACCCCTATTATCAGACACATAAACAAAAGTTGCAGAACATCATGGAAAAACATGCCATGTTCAAACCTACCATGACTTTGTAGGATATGCATATTAGTGTGAACTGTGTAATCTCTGCTAGCAACAGCCAATGGTGTGGGGATCAGGCCCTAAACCAAGAATGGCACACATTGATTCTCCGAAGCTGAGATCTCTATTGTTTCACACCTATAGACAAAATCTTGCCAGATTGAGGGCTCTACTAGGTGCATCTACAATGTACTCTGTAAACTATTAGGGAGGGGCTGTCCTCACCCTCATTCTCACACACATAATATCCAAACTGAGTTGCCTCTTATTCCCCTGAAATATACCCCCTCCCTCCTGGGAAGCGACCTCCTCACTACATTCCATCAGTGAGGCAGAGATAGTAAATACATGTTGAAATCAGAATATTCTGAAGTTGCCATTAGAGAGAAGAAATGGCCATTTTGTTGGACTAGGTTCAACTCCTTTCTTAACCATGGAAATCCACTGGCCAATTTGGAGCTAGTCCCTTGGACACATACATTCTGAGATAGTTTTCTGCAAAGTGGTTCACTCCAACTGCCATAATTTCCAGGTTACCATCTCCTACAAATCCTCCAATCCTCCAGATAGTAGAGATAACAAGACGGGGTTCACAAGTCACACTAAATCAATACAATCCAACGTGGCTGGATTTGCTCAACCCATTAAATCAAAAACAAACACACAAGGTAGCTTAACGTGTTCCATGAAAGAAGTTCAGCTTTTCGCATCAGCTACCAACTTGTTGCCTTACTGGTTGGGGATTATGGGCACAGTAATCCAGCAGATATAGTGGATGATGAGCTACCGTGGCAGTCTGTTCTTACCTGAAATTTCACTTTTGCCAGCTGATTCGGACATGGTATCTCTTTGGCGTACCAACAGAAGGTCTGTCCTTCATGGTAGGGATAGATCTTCTTTGAGGAAGACACATTGAAGTAATGTTTGTTTTGTATTCTGTGCTATATTTTCTGCCAGTTGGGAACTGGAAGCAGAGAGATATCAGTTGCTCCAAAACCCACTGAAAAATGTACATAAATAGGGAGTGATATCCTGTACAGATAAAGCTTGTTCATCTGTCCACAATACGAAGCTCAAGGCTGAGAAAAAGGTTGATCCACCTTTGATCTCACGATGGTGCCTCTAAAATCCTGATGAATTAATTTCTCAGCAAATCACGGCTGTTACAAGTGCATTGTGACATTGTGAGTACTGAATACTGCACTGAATACTGCTGCTCCATGTTATAAATAGAAAGAGGCTTACATTAGCATTCATTTACTGCACGGGACGATATTAAAAACTGGAGGGTCAATGCTGAAAACAGAAGCCTTTTAATCAATTGTCAGATATAATTACAGTGCAGAGAACAACACAAAAGTTAGGATTTACAGTGTGAAAGGACACCATATTTAATCCTCTCCTTAAAACTGATTATTAATGTATTATTATTACCTGCGTATTGTTCATTATTATGAAAATATCTATCATGTACTTTGATAGTGTGCATCTTGCAAACATCTCAAGAAGAAGCTAGAACTTTTGTGTTTCTCTGGGTTTTGTGGAGCGACACCCACTGGATTTTGGGAAATGAAAGCAGATTTTGCTCATATAGCCAGTCAGCCTGGATCCAAGACTTGTGGAAGATTGCAAAATAAAATTCGTGGTTTAATGCACTCTAAACCCTTGCATTATGAGGACCCAGATTGTTGGGGGCAATATGCTAACTCTGTAAACCGCTTAGAGAGGGCTGTAAAGCACTATGAAGCGGTATATAAGTCTAACTGCTATTGCTATTGCTATTATATGCAGTTCATTTGATTTGGGTTTAGTGCAATCTATGAGTCCAATCATGGCGATTTGGGAATCATGATTCATAGCTTGGCCTGTTGCACCTACCTGGCTACAAGCAGTTTATTTATGTCAGTCCTCCCTGATAAATAAGACAGGAAACATGTCTAGATGAACTAATCTACTTGATTGTATGGCTACATTAATAGAACTTTGCACATCCGAAGGTAAAAACCTCCTGCCACCACTTTTGACTGCTTTGTCCATGGAATAGCTTTGCTTCCAGAAGTTTTGGGTGCTCCATCACTGGAAGTTTTTAAGAAGAAGTTGGACAGCCATTTGTCTGCAATGGTACAGGATCTCCATCTCAAGCACGGGGTCAGACTAGAATAGTTTAGAATAGAATAGAGCTAGAAGGGACCTTGGAGGTCTTCTAGTCCAGCCCGCTGCTCAAGCAGGAGAATCTATACCCGTGATGGTGAACCTATGGCACGCGTGCCAGAGGTGGCACACAGAGCCCTCTCTGTGGGCACGTGCGCCATCGCCAGCTGCTCTTCTGGGTTCCGGCGCTCTGGCATTCCAGTTTCGGCACTCGGTGCTGAAAAGGTTAGCCATCACTGATCTATACCATCTCAGACAAGTGGCTGTCCAGTCTTTTCTTAAAAACCTCCAGTGATGGAGCGCCCACGATTTCTGAAGGCAAGCTATTCCACTGATTAATTGTCCTCACTGTTAGGAAGTTTCTCCTTAATTCCAGGTTGCTTCTCTCTTTGATCAGTTTCCATCCATTGCTTCTTGTCCTGCCCTCTGGGACTAGAAGACCTCCAAGGTCCCTTTCAACTCTTCCTAACTTTCCTCTTTTGACCATTGAAGCCCTGGGGACTCCTGCCTCTCTTGTCTGATTGATTCCTAGGCAGCATCTCTTCCCCTTGTTCCCCAAGGTAATCTACACATTCCATTACAATTGAACAAAGTAGGATTGAAGAAACCTTGATTTTCTATGATGCACAAACTCACTCTGTGAATGTGATGAGCTCTCACTTGGTTCAAGGCCCAATATTTTTAAACTGTCATTCAGGAAAGTTTAGTTCATGAACAAATGAAACGATATAGGGGCATTCCAAGGATTTTCAGATTAGTTTATTACCCATTCAAAGACTTGGACTTTTCCTGACTCATGATGTATTGAATTAATCTAATAGCTTGGGTTCACATAACATGCTTTGTTGTTCTGCTGCTAAGTCATGTCTGACTCTTTGCATCCCCATAGACCACAGCATGCCAGTCCCCCCTTGTCCTCCACTGTCTCCCAGAGTTTGCTCAAATTCATGTTCATTGCGTCAATGACACCATCTAACCATCTCCTCCTCTGCCGTCCCCTTCTCCTTTTGCCTTCCATCTTTCCCAACATGAGGGTCTTCTCCAAGGAGTCCTCTCTTCTCATTTGGTGGCCAAAGTATTTGAGCTTCAGCTTCAGGATCTGCCCTTTCAAAGAACACTCAGGGTTGATTTCCTTTAGTTCCTTTCCTTTCCTGACTGATTTCATCTCCTTGCAGTCCAAGGGACTCTCTAGAGTAGAGTAGAGTAGAGTAGAGTAGAGTAGAGTAGAGTAGAGTAGGGTAGGGTAGGGTAGGGTAGGGTAGGATAGGATAGGATAGGATAGGATAGGATAGGATAGGATAGGATAGGATAGGATAGAATAGAATAGAATAGAATAGAATAGAATAGAATAGAATAATGGAANGCTGGAACGGCCCTTGGAGGTCATCTAGTCCAGCCCCCTGCTCAGGAAGGAAACCCTGACAGAATCATAGAATAACAGAACAGAACATAACCTTGAAGGTCATCTAGTCCAGCTCCCTGCTCAAGCAGGAGAACCTATACCATTTCAGCCAAGTGACTGTCAAGTCTCTTCTTAAAAACCTCCAGTGATGAAGCGCCCACGATTTCTGAAGGCAAGAATCTTCTCCAACACTACAATTCGAAATGCTAGCCTAGGTTAAACTGGACTTTGATAACCGGATACTCAAGTCACTTTCTTGGCATGCTGTGAGAACCAGGTCATCATAAGCCACGTGACATATTTCTTTGGATAGGTTGTGTTTTGTGAAGACAAAATGTTGTGTTTTGTTCACTCGGGTAGGGGTTTAGTAAGTTCTATGAACTCAGCCATTGAATGCTGAACTAACCACCCTGAGAAAAACTATTGGCTGGGTTTATATACAGTAGCTTGGAAGCATAAGCTAAACCAGTACATTTTAGGCTAGCGTGCTGTGTGAACCCAACCACCAGTAACTGCATCAGCTAACTAAATGCTCTCTACTGACAGGCTGTATACAATTGGGGTGGAATATAAATGCAGTGAATAAATAGGTGTCACCTACCAGTTCGCAAATGTGAGCGCACGCGCCCCTTCCACGCATGAGCGTGGCCTTCCATGCATGCGCTTTGCTCGCGTGGGGGGCTTGCACGCATGCACACTGCTTGCATGCATGCACGCTGCTTCCAAATGTGCCTAGATAGGATGGCATAGCGCTGGGGCAAGTCGCTACTACCAGTTCGCCTGAACCGGTCCGAACCGGCTGAATACCACCTCTGGGTGTCAGAACACCGTTCTCTGCATACCCTCAGAGAAAGTCCTGCAGGGAAAGTTGAAGATAACTGGAGATATTTAGCCCAGAGAAGAAAATACTGTAAATCGTTCAAATCCTTGAAGAGTTGTCCCAGGAGACAAGACAAAATAGGGAGACTAAAGGAAAGTTTCCTTTTTCCCTTCCTGTGAAAAAAAGCATAGCTAGGAAAGAAATAATTTGTAAAGCTGCGTAAAAGTGACTGAGAATTTTCAAAGCAACATTACGTTAGTACTGCGTATGAAAGTGATCTTACATCAATGTTGACTTTAAATCCATTATGAAAATCAATATTCAGTAATTAACAAAGGCAGCCAGTATGGTTAAAAAAGAAAAACATCAGGCAGAATAAATTAGAAGTTTCTATGTGATCTGAGAAAGTCTATCCTTATGATAACAAATCAAACAAACATTTGCCAGAACGTTAATATTTTAAAGTCTATGTCAAAAGGAACCTGAGTTTAGATGTGGTTCAAATCAATGTGCAGGATTATAATCCACAAAACTTGTTTCCAAGTTATATTACAGTATCAGACTGATGCGAGCTTATTGCTGATATGGATCCAAACTCTCATAGTGTCAGTTTTCATTCTTCTCAAGAAAGAATGATGCGTAATTTCAGTAAGCTTAACATGTTCTAGCAGCTGTTATCATATACAGGCCTGATTTTGCATACTTCTGTAGGAATATAAGGCTTAGTTAAGGTTTAATAAACAAGCCAAAAGAACTGGCAAGAAAAGAAAGCATATCTTTACATTTTATTTTATTCATCCTCTTTTAATGACCCCATAATCCCTTGCGGGGTGGAGTCTGGGCAACTGGATGGAGCTGAGTGTTTACTGGCTGGATGCCCTTCCTGTCACCAATGCGGAGTATTTTTCAGCAGATATATTCTCAGGGTGCCCAGAGAGAGAAATATCTGCCTCTACCTAGGATCGAACTCAGCCTCCTGATTGTGAGGCCAGAGCTCCACCTCTAGACCACTGTACCACCCATTTACATTTTATTTTATTCTGTGATGAATAATCTTCCATAATTGTTGAGCTTTATAACACTGCCATCCAGTATGGACAATCCAACTTGTTTATTTAATTCCCAACAATTTCCTGAATATGAATTATCTAGTTTGGCAATCAACACTGGAATAGTACACTAAGGATGATCTGTGAGAGATCCTTTACAAACTGAACTGCTTGGGTTCATGTGTGCGCTAATTTAGCATGTGCTTTGTCTGACTTTGACTAAACATGATGCCTGAACCCAGACGCTGAATTGCAAATCATGAACATGTTATATGAGCCCACACAACTGTGGCTTAATCCAGGGAGCATGGCTTGGCAAGGTGTATGAACACAGTCTATGAACCCAGAGCCCTGGTGGCGCAGTGGTTAGAATGCAGTATTGCAGGCTAATTCTGCCCACAGTCTGGAGTTCGATTCTGACGGGCTCAAGGTTGACTCAGTCTTCCATCCTTTCGAGGTTGGTAAAATGAGATTGTTGGGGGCAATATGCTGACTCTGTAAACTGCTTAGAGAGGGCTGTAAAGCAGTATGAAGCGGTAAATAAGTCTAAGTCCTATTGCTATTGCAGGCTAACTCTGCCGACTGCCAGCAGTTCGATTCTCACCGGCTCAAGGTTGACTCAGCCTTCCATCCTTCCGAGGTGGGTAAAATGAGGACCCAGATTGTTGGGGACAAGATGCTGACTCTGTAAACCGGTTAGAGAGGGCTGTAAAGCACTGTGAAGCAGCATATAAGTCTAAGTGCTATTGCTATCCATGAACTTATAAGTAACCCTCAAGTTACAGTCGCAATTGGGGCCAGAATTTCCATTGCTAAGCAAGGCAGCCCAATTTTACAATCTTTTATGCCATGGCTGTTAAGCGAATCACTGCACTTGTTCTGTGAAACACGCAGTTGTTAAGCAAATCTGGTTTCCCCTGTTCATTTTGCTTCGACAGGGAAGGACACAAATGGTGATCATGTGATCCCAGAGCACTGCAACTGTTGGAAACACATACCAGTTGCCAAGTGTCTGAATTTTGATCACATGACCATGGGGCCTACAGCGATGGTCATTAGTGCGAGGATCAGTCGTAAGTACCACTTTTTAATCTTCCTGCTCACCCTCTCCCTACTTCTAGAGCAAGCAAGAAGCATATATTTAGGGCATTTCCCCCCCAGCTTCATAATATGCTCAGTTCAACCCTTACCGAAAGGCTACAAGAGAAGCTGCTGTTAGATGCAAATTCTCCCACCCTGGAGAGTGAGAAGTGTGTGTGTGTGTGTGTGTGTGTGTGTGTGTGTGTGGAGAGAGAGAGAGAGAGAGAGAGAGAGAGAGAGAGAGAGAGAGATGCCAAGATTAAAGGAAAGGCGTGAAATCAATCAATACGAATTCTTCCTATCTGCGCTGGTTTAGGATTTAACAAGAATCCCTCTCTTGTAGTTGGGGAGGGGAGGAGAAAAGAGGCATCGAAACGCTGGGATTAAATCCGTTAAAATTAATTCGCAGCGCTTTCCACTTGCGCGGCTTTAGGATCGGATCCGTCCCAAGGCTGTTTTTAATCCGTTCTTGCAAACTGGAGAAAAGAGGAAGACAAGGAGGCGCCGAGAAGGGAGAAGGAATCGGCCGTGTTGCAGTTCCCACTTGCTGGGTTTTAGGATCGAAATATATTAAACCAGGCTCCCCATCCTCGGAGCTCGAGCGGCCGGTCGGCTTTGGAGAAAGCCTGCCCCGGTCTCTCTCCTCCCCGAAGCCAAGCTGGGCCAATGATGGACGAGCAGCAGGCGCTTTCGGAGGGGAGAGGGAGAGGGAGAGCGAGAAGGGAAGGGGCCTTGGCAGCGAGAACGCGCGCCGCCGCCGTGCGCGCGCTCCCCGGAGCTTGGCTATGTTTGCTTCCGAGCCTGGGCAGAGGAGCGTCCCCGGCTCACCCATCGCCTAGCCCGAGGCGAGTCCGGAGCTGAGCCGCTGACGTCTTCGTGGCCCCCCCGAGGGATGCTCCCGAAGGAAGGCGAGGGGCTGAGCTGTTGGATCGGCGCAAACCATCCCCAGCCACCTCCGCAGTGTGCTGGGTTGGCGGATTTGGGCATCCCGCTTGCATCTGGTTTTCATCCCGGTGGCTTCTTCCTCCCGCCGCCCTTTTCTTCTTCCTCCTCTTCTTCCTCTTCCTCCTCCTCCTCCTCCTCTCTTTTTCTTGCAAATCAAATCTTGGCGCCATGGGGAGACCGTGCTGGGAGATCTTGTTCTTCTGCTTTCTCTTCTTCCTGCTGGCAAAGTCCCGGCTGCAGGATAAGCAGTGGCGGGAGAAGAGCCTGACGTGAGGGTCAAGAGGAAGTCGAAAGGAGCCCGCAAAACGGGGAAAAAAAACAAAACAAAACCCAACAACCACAACAAGCCACCAACCCCTGATCTGCAGGCGCTCTTCGTTTCCTCCCTGCTCCTTTCAAAGGAAAGTTGGAGGTAAGAGGGACTGGGCGGGATTGGGTTTAGATCGGGGCGATCCGCGTTGGCTTTTCCATCAAAGGCGTCTTGGGACTGACTCCCTCTCTGTTCCTCCCCGGAAAATCTTGGCAAAGAAAGAGAAAAGAAAGCCAGGGGAAAGAGTCATCTCTTTCTAGGAAAACCCAAGTTAAGTAGTTGGGAGAATTTGGCCAGGTTGGCTGGGGATGCTGTGTGTGAAGGAAGCTGCCCAGGTTTGTCCTAGCAAAGTATGGATTCTGGGTGGGTTGTTTTTTTTTTTTTTTTTAATCCTTCAGCCTAGCCACTCTTTGGATTTCTCCAAAGCGTAGTCAGATCTTTGGGCAACAGCATGGTGCAGGAACCAGCCTGATTTTATATGAATGAAACTGGAAGTGGGGGACCATAAGGCATAGCTGTAAATCATGGTGTGTGTGTGAGAGAGAGGGGGGGGAGAGAGAGAGGGAGAGGGAGGGGGAGAGGGAGTCAGTCCTATCTTGCCTCTAGCCGCCTCCCCTGGATTTCTTACCACCCAGTAGCACTGAATTTGGCTTCCACCTTTTTTTCCTTGTTTCCTTGAGAAGGGAGAGAGAGGGAGGGAGAGAGGGGGAGAGAGAGAGAGGCACACTGGATAGAAGAAATTGATTGCAATGAAGATAGGTTTGGGTCTGTTTGTACTCTCTTAGCCCCCATGGGGACCAGTGATAAATTGATGGCACAGAGGGGGAAAACTGCTTATAGCCTGCTGCTGTTTCTTTGCTTTTTGTTGTTAGGACAATAGATAGAGGTGTGTGCATGCGTGCGTGCGTGCGTGCGTGCGTGCGTGCGTGTGTGTGTGTGTGTGTGTGTGTGTGTTGTATGTATTCTCAAATCTTGACAAAGCTTTGTTGCTTTGTAATGCCTTAAAGAAACTTAATTACTCAATATTATTTATGTGGAATAAATATCAATATTTCTGGGATTTTGCCAGAGAAGTTAATAGGAATGCATTCAACTCTGGCTTCTTATCAGATCACTTCAAAGTTTCTGTTCTGAAATTAACTGAGTGTCACTGGAATGACATGATTGTGGCATGATTTAGATCATGTATCCATAGCATAAAAAGCAGGAGATTTGNAATTTCTTTCAAAGAAATTGTACGGAATAAGATTCACAATTCCTCAGGACAAAGTCCTCTAGTTTTGTTTTGCCCTGAGAAGCTGACCCATAGAAGCAGGCGCCTCAGAGGGAGAAGCGATCTTTGGCATCCTTCCAAAGGGCTCTTTTCTTTTGCATTTGTTCCCTGCTAAAGGTCCTCCATTTTTATTAACCACAAGGTGGGCATGTTTTAATATCTGGAGGACCTGCAAACCATTCTGTTGTGAAGCTGTGTTTGGTTCCCCCCCCCTCTGCCAGTGATCTTGGATGGATAGTTGCAAGCATGTGTGCTGCAGTCATCAATCTGGATGCTTCTCTCTCTTCCTCTCTCTTTTTTGTTGGCCCTTATCATTTTGGGTTCCTTCTTCCCACCCAATATTTTTCCCTTCTTCACCCCTACTTACTTGATGCTCTGATTGCATAATAATGATTACCCAAGGTGTTCCATGAAAGTGGTGATTTGCAAAGGGGAAGTGTTATGATGATGGCCGAGCATGAATGTCTTTGAAACTTGGCTGAAACTCAGCAGTGAGCCAATATGGTCTAGGTGGAAAGCAGTCCGTTCTCCTTGAAAGTTGGATATCCTAGGCGTGTGCAAGCTGGTGTGTGGCCAGGCCTGTCAACCTGGCCTAATCTTCTCCTTCTGGAAAGTTAGGTCTATATTAAGTTTATTAGCCACACATTCTAAACTAAAGAAGCAACTTCTGCCACCATTCCTTCCCCACCCCCCAGGAATCAACCTTTGGATTTGTGCTGTTGCTTGGAGAAGACATGATGCCTGTGCCAAGATCGCTTCCTAAGGGTTCTTCCCCCACCCCACCAAAATGCAGGGAATTGCAGGCTTGCAGTAAATGCTTGACTTGAGCTGATGAGTAAGCCCCTAGCAAATTATGTTGGGCCCCCTCCCTTCTGTTCCCCAATGGCTTGAGAAGAGTGAATAAAAATCACATTAAGACGGCTGCCAGCAGAAGATCTTATACCTGCCCTGGGATTTACAGAAATGTAGAGATTCAAAAAAAACCCAAAACCAAGTATTTGCGTCTTTGTGAAACACACTGGTAGGAACCAAAACTCCAGTTTCTCTCCACTCCTATCCTGTAAGATCAGAGGAGGAAGAAGAGGAGGAGTCCTTAGAAAAACCAGTTTGGGTACTGTACAACATTCCCCTCCCCTCCAAGAAAATGTCTGTTTTCTGGTTGATCTACATTTTAATCTGAATTGTACATATAGATAGAACTAGATAGATGATAGATAGATAGATAGATAGATAGATAGATAGATAGATAGATAGATAGATAGATAGATAGATAGATAGACAGACAGACAGACAGACAAACAGACAGACACACAGACAGAACTAGATAAATAGAACTAGATAGATAGAACTAGATAGATAGATAGATAGATAGATAGATAGATAGATAGATAGATAGATAGATAGATAGATAGATAGATAGATAGATAGATAGATGATAGATAGATAGAT
>QLTV01004033.1:476188-492953 GCA_003457575.1 Thermophis baileyi | reverse complement strand
ATACATACATACATACATACATACATACATACATACATACATACATACATACATACATACATATTCTTTCTGCTTCTTCCATCTCCAGACAAGCAAAGCATGTTTATCTGAGAACAGGCTTTCAGCCCCATTCTAGGAATGAGCTTGCTCGAGTGTTCATATCAGTTTTTGTGGAACAATTTTGAGCCAGGACATATAAGCCGTTTTCATTGCCTTGGGGAGGATGGCAGAAGGACAGGGGGGTATTTCTTGTTATTACTTAAAAGGCTAATATGACTCCTGTACATGTGTGGTGACAGCCACAGAGCATTCAGTATAGTTAGCTAAAAGATCTACATTGGTTGCAGTGGTAAGGAGGGGAATGTAAACAGTGAGGCAGAATGATACAGTTAGAATGGCAGAATCTTCCTTACTGCTTATATTGTTTTTTTTCCCTGCGTACCTGTATATCTGTGTGTTTCTAGCAGGAGACCACTTATGGATTGGGCATAGCATGGAATGGCCCACAAAAGAATTCATATTTAGCTTGCTCAGTTGAATTCTGTGTACCTTTGGTGTGTGTGTGTGTGTGTGTGTGTGTGTGTGTGTGTGTGTGTTATGAGCATTGCTTCTTAGCAAATGTGTTGAAAACTGCACCACTAATCTTTGCCCCTGTTGTAACCCCAACCATGACAACAAATACAGTTTCAATCATGTCCAATGAGGACGGATATTCTTCTTTCCTCCCCTGCACCCCTGCCTGGGGGGCGGGGGGGGGAAACCTTAGTCAAAAATATAGAATTGAATTTATAACATTGAATTACAGAGCATGGGGATAAAGTGTTTGAAAGCATAAGGTGCTGAATTGTAGCATTGGTAGTAGTAATACTGATAGTAAATTACGTAAATTACGAATCTAGGAAAACCGGGACTTCTCCTTTGACAAATTCAGTAGCAAAACGTGGCGGTTTTGTTTACATATGGTAGAGTTACTTTTTCACATATATGTCAGCAGGTAATTTTATAGAAGAAGTAAGGCTTGCTAAGTTCAAGGCTTACTCTCAGAGAGTGGGGAATGTGTAGACTTATGAGAACAGGTTTGAAACATGACTGTCCCAGCAAGTTTGGATCAAATTGATAACAAATGTTTATACGAGCTGCTTCTCTGTTCTGTGTCCTATTTTATACTTTGCAATTCTGCAATTGTTTCAATTAATCTTTAATTCTGTAATTGGAACACATTACGCATATTGACCAAATATTGCTTGGTATTTTGGAAGGGGAGTTAGATATTTGTTTTTGTTTCTTTTCTCTTTCAGAGGGCAACTGCAAGCAAATTAATTTCATCGTGAATATAACCTTGCAAAGTAAAATTTGATTAATGCTTAACCCTAAGGTAGGGTTACCATATCTGGGCTGCCTAAATTGAGATGGCTCCTAGCAGAGGTGGGTTTCAGCAGGTTCTGACCAGTCCTGGAGAACCAGTAGCGGAAATTTTGAGTAGTTCGGAGAACCGGTAAATACCACCTCTGACTGGCCCCGCCCCCATCTATTCTCTGCCTCCCGAGTCCCAGCTGATCAGGAGGAAATGGGGATTTTGCAGTAACCTTCCCCTGGAGTGGGGTGGGAATGGAGATTTTACAGTATCCTTCCCCTGCCATGCCCACCAAGCCACGCCCACCAAGCCATGCCATGCCACGCCCACCAAGCCACGCCCACAGAACCGGTAGTAAAAAAATTTGAATCCCTCCACTGGCTCCTAGGTGGCAGCAAAGAGCTGGTTTTCTGTGTCTCTTGTCTACCGTCGAGTGGTCTGGATTTTTGCAGCCCTCTTATGATAGCAAAGTTGTTTTATTTATTATTTCCTGGTGGGGAATCTGGGACATAATCAACAGGACATATTTGGAGGGTTGAAATGATGAATTTACATAAATTTGTAGCCTGGCCCAATAAGAGATTAGGAGTAATTTGAGAGAGAGAAAAAACACTCACAAAATGGCTACCATAATAGATTGTGTCTATTAACAAAAGACCGATTTGTCAGAAGGCAGATCCTTAAGTTGAGCTCTACCCCTTGGAAAGGGTTGCCATTAAGATGACCTTGAGTGAAGAAGACCCCTAGCTCTGGCCTTGCCAGAAGCCATGCTCAAAAGAATTGTTTAAATAAAAAAAAATTAAAAAAATGACGTGCTAGCCTTGTGAAAAGCTAGCCTTGTGATCCGTGTGTACAAGGATGGATACATGGATGGCTGGATATACAGATGGATGGATGGATGGATGGATGGATGGATGGATGGATGGATGGATGGATGGAGAAATGTATGGAGAGATAAATAGAGAGAGATGAATGGATGGATAGATGGAGGGAGGGAGGGAGGGAGAAAGAGAGAGCTATAGATATTACTCTAAACCAGGAGTGGGTTCCTCCCTGTTCGGACCAGTTCTCCCGAACCGGTAGCTGCCCGCTGGTGATGTCATGATGATGTCACCGAACCGGATTGGTCGGTGCTGGTCAGTGGGGGCCGCCATCTTTTTTTTTTGGATTTTTTTTATTTTTTTTTTCTTTTTTTTTATATTTATTTATTTTTCCTTCTGAGCATGCACAGAAGCCGACTTCTGGCACTGTGCATGCGGTTGCCATCTTTTTTTCGGCTTTTTTTTCCCGGCTTTTTTTTGAGGTGCGCCCACACAGCACGGGAGGGAGCGAACCGGCAGCGAGGTAAGTTGGAACCCACCCCTGCTCTAAACCCTTCAGAAGAGACATAGAACATGTTAAATTCTATTCTGATTTGTTTGCCTAATCAAGAACCCTTTCATGCTAAAAGACAAACTTTGAATAGTTTGGAAAAGGTACTGTAGTTTTCCTACGTGCAACACCCTCTCTTCGTCAGCCACTAGTAGATCATTGAGATGCAATGGCTTGTGATAATACATTTTTGTTTTGTTTTGTTTTATAAATTAGTATAGAACCGGAGCAAAACATTCCAGGTGAACTGCAGCACTTCCTACCTACCATGGAGGCCCATCAGGAGGTTTCTGTGTTCCTGGTGAACATCTTGGAGGAACTGGATACTAAGCAGAACTCCGTCTCCTATCAGGACCTTTGCAAATCATTATGTGCTCGATTTGACTTGTCCCAGCTGGCCAAGCTAAGGAGCGTGCTTTTCTATACGGCTTGCCTGGATCCCAATTTCCCAGCCACTTTGTTCAAGGACAAAATGAGATGCAATGTCAACAATCAGCAGTCCAAGAAGATCATGGTCGCAGCTGATATTGTGACGATCTTCAACCTCATACAGATGAATGGGGGCATGGCTAAGGAGAAGCTGCCCACCACCCGAGAGAAAGTAAGAAAAAAAGAGTCGCTGGACTCCTGCCGATCAGACAACGAGATGTGTAATATGATGGACTGTGTGGTTAACTGTGAATTGCAAGACGGAGAATTCAGCAGGGGTTATTCCAGCAAGAGGGCTTCCAAATGTAGAAAGGGGGATTGCAAAGACTGTCCTCCATTTGTACCCACTTCGGAGATGAACATTATGCTGGGGGTGAATAAAGATGTCAAAGGCCGAACAGCTTCTCTTGATCGGTTGCAAGCTTTGGCAACCTACACCATTGCCAATTCTCCCCCCTGTGAAATGCAGAGCACTTACTTCCCCATGAACATTGAAACTGACTCCATCTCAGACCAGGAATCACTGCCTCCCAGCTCGAGCATAAAGGAATCATTCATGCCAAGCGACGAGCCCTTTTTGATGCAGTCATGCATGCAGAAGCGCAACATCTTCAAGGAAGACTTCCATAACCTCATCACCATTTCGCCCAGCTTGATGTCGCCGCCAGGCAAAGTGGATGATGAGCTTGAGGAACCCCCGAGCCAAAAAGAAACCTCCAAGCAGACATTCTTCAACCACAGCTTTGAAATACCTTACAGTAACCAGTATTTGAACCCAATTTATTCTCCTGTTCCGGAGAAGAGACGAGCCAAGCATGAAAGCTTAGATGATCTCCAAGCTTCTACGTATTTTGGCCCAACAACTATTCTTGGGCCTCAAGAGACAAAACGGTGGTTGGGAAAGCCAAACAAATCAACTCCCTGGCCAGTCAAGAGTTGGAGTTTGAACACAGAGGAGGTGCCTGATTTTGAAAGATCCTTTTTTAACAGGAAACAGCCAGAAGAGAAGATGCAATATCAAAGTTCAAAGAGCCAGCCAGCCAATTTTTCTGCTTCTGAGAGGCATCAACAATATCTCAGCTCTAAAGAACAGCAATCCATGATGCAGCCCAATTATGGGGTCAAATCAAATGGGCATAAATCCAAAGACATCCCCTCCATCTTAGAAGTCGACAAGCATGAGCCCATCAAAAAATTTAAGGACAAAAGTATTAATTGCAGTGCTGTTCAGCTTCAAAGCATTGATAAAACCAGCAGTGTTGGGACACAGACAGATCGGCAAGGACTGGAACACAAAAAATTCAAGGAGATGGCCCACCCAAACCAAAGTAAGTATGGCGAAAGACACTCCTTGAAGCAATCAGATGATGACTCTGAAATTGTCAGCGATGACATTAGCGATATTTTCAGATTTCTGGATGATATGAGCGTCTCTGGGTCTACAGGAGTGATCCAATCTTCTTGTTATAACAGCACTGGCTCACTTTCTCAGATCCACAAATCTGACTGTGAAAGCTCCCCCGAACACCATTTAGCTAGAATTTCCAACGGAAATGCTGGCAGCAACCTAGACAAAGCATCTCGGTTGGAGATCAGCAGCACAGACGACGAGCTGAAAACCAGCGTCTGCAAACTAGTCCTAAGGATTGGGGAAATTGAAAAGAAACTGGAATCCCTCTCCGGTGTCCGGGATGAAATTTCTCAGGTTCTGGGGAAGCTAAACAAATTGGACCAAAAGATCCAGCAGCCAGAGAATGTGAGTGTCCAGCTTGATCTTAATTCCTTGACCAGTGAGATTCCATCCGAAGACAGCACCTCCCCCAGGATTTTTTCATGTCACAATTCGTCACACGGGGGCAAACTGGAGAATAATCCCGACTGGTGCTGCTCTGATGCCAGTGGCAGTAACAGCGAAAGCCTTCGTGTCAAAGCCTTGAAAAAGAGCTTATTCACTAGGAGGTCCTCACGATCTTTAACCGAGGAAAATAGTGCCACCGAATCTAAGATTGCAAGCATTTCCAACTCTCCTAGAGACTGGCGTGCAATCACCTATACCAACCAAGCTGGCATCACAGAGGAAGAGATGAAAGACCGAAGTGGGAATGAAAACAAAGACTGGCACCGGAAGTCCAAAGAGGTAATTCCTTCCCCCCCTCCCTGTTTCAATCAGTAATATATTCATGTTTTTGCATAGAAGTAGAGTTGAGATGTTCTCATAAGCTCCTAATATTAATACTCCTGTGTCTGAAGCAACAAAGAGGTGAAAAGATTTGTCAATGACATCACCAACATCCAATTGGGGGCTCCTTTCACATCTCCATGAAGGTGCCCACCAAAATGGTGCCCATTTATCTACTTGTGGTTGCCCACTTTCGAACCGTTGGCTTGGTAGGAACTGGAGTGTGTGACGAGAGCTCACTCGCCCCCCCAGCAACGGGTCTCAAACGCTTTTCTAGGTAACGTGGTTATTGTTGTTGTTGTTGTTGTTGTTGTTGTTGTTGTTGTTGTTGTTGTTGTTGTTGTTATTATTATTATTATTATTATTATTATTATTATTATTATTATTATTATTATTATTATTATTATTATTATTATTATTATTATTATTATTATTATTATTATGTCAGTTTAATGAAGCAGACATTTAAAACAATGAAAGGTTGGGTATAATTTTGGTATATGTTTGCCAGTCTTGACTCCTGGCAGCTACCTGGACTAGACACTGTAGTTTTCTTGGCAACATTTTGGAAGTGGTTTGCCATTGTCTCCTTCCTAGGGCTGAGAAAGACTGGCCAAAGATCACCCAGCTGGGTTTGTGCATAAAGGAGAATTGGAACTCACAGTCTCCTGTTTGTAGCCTGATGCCTTAACCGCTACGCCAAACTCTTTGGGTATAAATGGGCATGTTTAAAAATGTGAAAAAGTGTGAAAGTGTATGCAAGTTCTCCTCTGCACAGCAAACCCTTAATGCTAAACCCCTTCAGAACCAGCATGCATGCATGTTTTCCATTGTTGTCTGATCAGAATCCACTTTGGGCCTTCTAAGGATACCCACCCAACTTTCACACCTTGTTGCAGGCCGATCGGCAGTATGAAATCCCTCAGCCATATCGCCATTCCAAACCTCCCAAAGACGGTTTCCTGATAGAGCAAGTCTTTAGCCCTCACCCTTATCCAGCATCACTCAAATCCCATATGAAGACCAACCCTCTTTACACAGACATGCGCTTGACAGAGCTGGCTGAAGTGAAACGAGTCCAGCCTTCGTGGACTGTTGAGGAATACACAAGGAATTCGGGAGAGAAAGGGAAGCTGGCTTCTTTGGACCTACAGGTGAGACATTTCTTTCCTCTTCTTGGGGATCCGCTTCTGACTAGGCCAGCGGCCCCCAACCTTTGGGGCACCAGGGACCGATTCTATGGAGAAAGGTTTTTCCGTGGACCGGAGTGGTTGTGATTTCATGTGCTGCCTGCATCCTGTGGATGGGGGTGTCTGCGTTCCGAGTAATGCACCCATTGAAAGCAGAACTCCGAGGCGGGTAGATTCCTCAAAGGACATGTTTATTGGATACATCATATCGGCACAGCCGGTGAAAACCAACTCTGACAGTTCCCGCGGTTTTCACCTCATTAAAAGAATAAAACTCCCCCCCCCCCCCACCAGGTGTCACTGGTCACATTGTCCAATGAAGATGGAAGGCAGGCTCCTCTCTTCTTTCAACAGCCACCTGCTTCAATGACCTTGGTTCCCACAGGAAAATTTTTTGTTTTGACTGGAGCCGGGCTATCTACTTCCCCTCTCCCTTCCCCCTCTCAGGCTTCTTGACAACTATGAGGCAGCACAAGATGGCTTCAGCCAGGTTCACTTCAGAGTCGACAGCAGGGTTGCTTGTTTGCACGGACCAGTTTCTGGCATGCCACGCACCAGTGCCGGTCCACAGACCAGGGGTTGGAGTTAGAGTTAGGGTTGGGGACCCCTGGCCTAGACAGATCCTATTGAAAATGAGGTGTAACTATACATAAGCAGTAAACAATTGAGGGCTGGGTATTAAATTTCTCTAATTGCTTTGAACCTTGTCATCCATTGCTATGCTACTAAGAGGTGTCACCCAGTGCAATAGGGCTACCCAAACACAGCAATAGGTCTATTCTATGCTACATTAATGAGATCCCACTTCAGAGCTTCACCCTCTTGAAAAAGGAGTGAACAAACAGAAACAGGTTCACAGGCGGACAGATAGGATGATTGCTGGAGTGGAAGCTAAGCCTGATGAAGAGAACCAGAAAGAACAGAAAGTGCTTAGCCTTCAGAAGAGATGATACAGTAGCACTCTTCAAGCATCAAAAGAGGGTCACCCAGAAGAAGTCTATGTTCTATCATCCTAGAAGAATGGTCTTGTTATGGTTGCTCTAAAAAGGCAATTCCCAACCAGAAAGAATAAGAGCAGATAAAACCATAGAACCAATATTAAACAGAAGTAACAGATTCTCTTTCTTAGCGTGCATTCAAAAGAAGAGTGAGAGGCATCTTTTTTGATAGGGGTGTGTGCTTCGATTTGGACTTCTCCACTGAGCACAGAATTCAACTGCATAGCCTTCCAGCTCTGATCTTATGGAAGAACTCCACCTTGCTTATTAAATATATTTATTTCTTGACTTATTTTTTTTTTGAGCCATGGTGGTGCAGTGGTTAAAATGCAGTATTGCAGGCTAACTCTGCCCACTGCCAGGAGTTCGATCCTGACCGGCTCAAGGTTGACTCAGCCTTCCATCCTTCCGAGGTCGATAAAATGAGGACCCAGATTGTTGGGGACAATGGGCTGACTCTGTAAACTTAAAGAGGGCTGTAAAGCATTATGAAGTGGTATATAAATCTTTATTGCTATTGCTATTGCTATTTTAATAAATTTGTGCCACCCCTATTCATTTTTAAGCCCAAATTTGGCCCATGTTTTGATTTGAGCTCTTGATGAATAACCCTGAGAACTGCCCTCAGATGTCAGGATACAGAGCCTTGGTGGGCCCTGGTGAATGTTCCCTGTAACAGTAGAAAACGCCGCATGGCAGTTAGAAACTGGCGCGCGGCGCTCTCTTTTCATGTGCGCGGGCACGCAGGCACGCAGCCTCTGCCATTAGAAAACGCCACGTGGAAGTTGGAAACTACCGCGTGGCGTTCTCTCATTACGTGCGCGGCCGCGCGGCCACGCAGCCGCGCACCTTAAAGGGAACAGTGGCCCTGGTGATGGGTAAAATCAGTACTGGCCCCAGTATACCTTTCCCGCAATGTAGCTTTTCTCTTGGATCTTGTGGGGATTTAAAATGGCTACTCCTAGCCACCTGGCCCCTGGAGGCTTCCTAAGCTTCCCTGGACTGACGGTGGGCCTTGCTACCACCTACAGCTGATGAACTGGATTGCATTTGGTGGCTTGCCAGTTGTACCGGTTTGCTGTCATCCCAAATTCCAGAGGGGGATTTATTTATTTTTTGAAACTGCAGTTATCTTCCTTCTGATCTCCCTATAGACAAGATACTTCTGGCAGCTTCTGTTGCTCAGGTGTCAAGATTTGGAATTAATCAGCCACTTGGAGCCCCAACAGACTTGAGTGGTGGAAAGGTTCAGTCACAAGGTGTTGCTCTGATTTGACTCCAGGGCATCTTGTCAGCTGTTTTTAGCAAGGCTGCCAAATTAAAAGCAAAGAAGCATTGCAACAAGGGAGCGTGAGATTGCAGCTTGAGAAGGAGCCTATCTGCCTGCCTTGGTAAATTTGGGGACTGTCATGGTAGAGCTGCCTACCTCTGTGCTGCCAGAGCCAGCCTGAGTTTTTTTTCTTTTTCTTCTAAATAAATCAGAAAGCTTTCAAATATAATCGTTCTCCTTTCCATCCTGTTAACTGTCATCCTTCCCTCGGGACTGGCCCACGGTGCTGCTATCAATATCACAATAGTATAATAGCCTTCAGATCCGTGGTGACCCACCAGCCGCTTTTGATTTTCCCAGAGTTCTGTCCATTTGGGGTTGAAAATTAAACAATACAGGCACGTTATGCCTCTTATAGATGTATCTTAAAAGGAAAAGCAAACCCAACGTTCAGTATTTAAAGTTAAAATTGTACCAAATGTTTAAAATTGGGGACAAATACAATAAGCCCATGCTGCCTACGATTGTAAATCAGATTAATTATAACTGAATTTTATTTTATTGGAATGATATGCTGGGAATCTCTGGAAATAGAGGGAAATAAGATAGACAGATCTTCATTCCCTCTGATGTTTTTTTTTTTTTTAAAATCACAGTCCTTTGATTACCAAAACACAACAACATCGTGTAGAATAAATTATTTTCACTTTTGTAGGGGGGCTTTGAAGTCCTCTTTTCTCCCAGGCACTGAGCCAGGATGCTACCTGAACTACATCTGCACTTTCGTAGTTAATTGTCTCTGGTGTTATGTGTTTTTATTGATATCTTATTTTGCAATTTGATACTTTTAACCCTAGTTGGCTAGAATTGCTTGAAAATGGGTGGCTTTAAAAACTAAATACATACATACATACATACATACATACATACATACATACATACATAAAACAAAACATCATATTTCTCCCCCCCCCCCCATCTCATTGCAACTGGGTGAAAATGGATATGTTTTTATACTTCTTTCAGTAAAGAGGAATTTTGGAGACTGTGATATCTTTCCACTCATTTAGTGGCGAGGAGACCAAAGAGAAATGGGAAAATCTGGTCTCTTACAAATGCTCTTTATTCAATTCATGTATAAGCCACCTCAACTGCCAAACAATTCTAGATGACATGCAATAAATTAATAACAAAAGAAAAAAACAATAACATTTTAATAACAAAAGAAAAGAAAACCAACAAAAACCAGTAAAAAAAAACCACATACACACAAGAGAATATTTGTAGCTTAGGGTTGAACTATGGTGTCCTTGGTGCTCTCTGAGTGTAGTTGCTTCTGTGCAGATGTTTCATTATCCAACTAGGTAACATCATCAGCAAACATCCCTGTCAACTGCCACTTTACACTTGCTTGTGTGCTTCACTACCATGAGGTGACAGTCTGCCCTGAACTCTGGGGAGGGGGAGAGGAGAATGCTTGGGGGAAAGCGAAAGTAGTAACTGCTGTATCTCCCCAAGATGCTGCTTCAAGGTCACCCGACTGGGAGAAGAATGCAGCTGCACACATACTATGTTTGAAATGTCTGTTCCGAAAACATCTTGCTTGAACCTGGTTGGTCATGGGAGGGGGGGGGGTGTCAGTGATTGGAGGCAGTTAAAGGAGGGAAAAGTTGAACTTAGGGATTTTGCCGCATGATTCTCAGTTCTGGCTATGCATTACTGCAATATACTTATATTCTAATAAAATTATACTTTCTCAATATGCAGCCAAGGATCGTTTCTATTTAGTGACAGCCACTCCCTTCCAGCAGTGATAGAATAACAGAGTTGGAAGGGACCTTGGAGGTCTTCTAGTCCAACTCCCTGCTCAGGCAAGAAAAACTATTTCAGACAAATGGTTGTCCTTAAAAACTTCCAGTGTTGGAGCATTCACAACTTCTGGAGGCAAGTTGTTCCACTGGTTAATTGTTCTAACTGTCAGGAAATGATGTTACCTAGTTGGGTAATGAAAAGAAAGAAAGAAAGAAAAAGAAACAACCAAGCTCAGAGAGCACCAAGGACCACGCAAACCAGGGGTCCCCAAATGTGGCAACTTTAAGACTTGTGGACTTCAACTCCCAGAATTCTCCAGCCAGCTGGCTGGAGAATTCTGGGAGTTGAAGTCCACAAGTCTTAAAGTTGCCAAGTTTGAAGATCTCTGACGCAAACTATATTTTAGCCTAGCATGCTGGATCAGATCTACCCAGATTGTGAAGTTAGCATATTTTGCTCAGCCAGCTAATGAGGTATGCAGTGAATGATTTATGGAGAGACAGGAGGAAATCTAACAGATGGAGAAATTGTCTTTTTAATGCTCCTCCCCCTTTTATTTGCTTTTAATTTCAGACTCAAGAATCTTTGAATCCCAACAATTTAGAATATTGGATGGAGGATATCTATACACCAGGATATGATTCGTTAATAAAGCGTAAAGAGGCTGAATTCCGAAGAGCGAAAGTTTGTAAAATATCTGCTCTAATTGCAGCAGCTGCCTGTACAGTTATTTTGGTCATTGTGGTTCCAATATGTACTATGAAATCGTGAATCCCATGATGGTCAAATCGACACCTGCCTTGTACAGAACTTTGCTTTGGATATCCCATTGATGTTTAACATACCACCGTATGGCAAATAAATAAATAAATAAATAATGTTCCCACTAGTTGGGAAGGATACGTCGGACGATCCCAACAAGCAAGCATGCAAAGAATTTTAGGTGTGGTTTTTTTAATGTATTTATTTTAAAGAAAAAAAAGTGCAACATCCTTTTAAACCAGCAACATGCCTAGCAGACTTAAAGGCGCCTCGGTTTAAATTTTTACAAGTGGATTTTCCCCACGCCCTCTGAAGACAAGAGAAAATATCTCCCTGTAACTGGAAATGGATGAAGAGCAAAAAGTGGTGGTTTTTTCCCCCCTTCCTGTACTTTTATACTGAATTATATATAGATGACTATTAATTCTTGTACAATATGCATTTACCAGACAGACAGCAACCCTTAGTGTTTCCCGAAATGTAAACTATCAGAATGTATTGTGTATCCCATTTTGTTACACGTTCCTTATGGGTTAAGTTTCGAAAACAGATTGTGTGACCTTGGAGAGATTGTGTGTGCCTACCCTTGGAATTAATAAGGGCTGTTTGTAATCTGGTCTCACCCTACAAGTTCCTTTGAGATCATCCCAGGGTATGGAGGTCAAGTGCCATCTGCTGTAGACCAAAAAAGGTTGTGTTGAACAAGCCCTTTCTGAAAGGGAACATTTGCATAAATGTCACATTTCCAAAAGAACCGGGCATGTGCTCCACAGTCCTTTGACTTTTTTTTTTTTCACCTCCACAAATGGTACCTAAATGTCTTCCTTTCATCCTGCTTTGGCCATCGGAAATCGAATGGCTTCCAAGAAGTGCTTCTTGGCTTTGATACATTCTTGGAACTATAAGCAAGAAAGTGAAAATGTTACAAAAATCCACCCTCGCTCCTTTTACGTGTTGAAAGAGGCCATTTAAAGTAGCACCATTGTGAAGGCGCATATATGTTGCATGATCCAATTTGGGTCGGTCACAAGGACCAGAGGTTTTGTGTTCCGAGCTTTCAGATGTGTGCTGGAGCCTATCTTCCGGGAACTTCTCTCTAGCAGATAGAACAGCACACAATCTGCTAGAGAGAAGTTCCCTGAGGATGGGCTCCAGCATGAGTCCAAAAGTTCAGAAGGCAAAACCTCTGGTCCCGATGACTGACCCAGATTGGATCCTGTAGCACCACTGTGGATATACACAACGGAAACAAACAGTCATAATTCACATATTACTACAGAGGAGCAGGTCATCTGTCATAAGAGTCCATCTATACGAAGCTCATTTTGGACCATTTTTGGCAATATGTATATTAAGCCCTGATTCAGATATGTATAACACCTGGCTATGCATAGGTTGGCAAGTTATTCTGCAGCTGGGCATAAAGTGGTGCTTCTCCAATGCATTTTTTTGAACATGTTCATTTGAATCCCTCTTCTGTAAGAAACATCTTGTGCCTTTCGAAATGTGGACCAATAGGATTGTAGTGGTGTCTGCGTGCATTTGGCCACCAGATTTTCATTTTATATTTTTAAATGACAAAACTTGGGTATTGACACAACACAGCTAACCAAGTTCATCTTAACCAAACTGGCTAAGGTACTGTGTCAGTCCCAAAAATGGGTTAAGCCAGTCACCAGGTTAAGCGTGTTAGGCAAATGCAGGCCAGGATCAGATTAGCAATATGACTGCCTTGGGAGCCAACTAGCATATTTTGTATTCTTTATACATATCTCTTAGATGAATTTGATTTTTTTTTTAAAAAAAATGTGCACCTTAGTAGACAATTTACTTTGGGAAGATGAATCTGCAGAGAGATGCTTGTTAGATTCTTTGCAATTTTTTTTGTTGATTGTAAACTTGATGGCCAACCAGGATTAATTCCAAACAATTTGTGAAGTGACTGCCAGTTCAGCCTACTTAGTTATGGATCAATGGAAATCTGGCCAATACAACTACTGTCTTCAGTGTGTTAACAGAAGGTGTTCATACTCTCTCACTCCCTAGTTATCAACTTTTCCTTGCTCCACCCCAGCTAAATTAGGAACAAGAAATTCTATGGTTTCAATTAGGATTTGAGGCAAGGCTAGCTTTTAGCTCACTGAAATCCTGAACCAGGTTCAGAGTGGAGCAACACAAACCATTGTAGTCTGCTGGTTGTGCAAATTGTTCAGGTTGCACGGAGGTGTGATAGAAACCATAAAGACATTGTGTGCATTATGGAGTCATCAACCAACCACGCAAATTATGTCATTTGTGTTAGCCACATCATTATGCAAAAGACCTACTTCGCACCATGATGTCATAATACATATAGTGTCATCGACTACCTCTTCTTAGAGATGCCCATGGAAATGGTAACCAAAGGGAATAAAGTATTCACTTTAGAATGCATGTCAACATCCAATTCACGGTTCATGTATTCCAGCCCCTAGCTGCAGTCCCAATATTCCTTTATTCCAGTGCAACCACCATTGAAACAGGTGTCTCATTCCTTTATTCTGGTATAACCACCATCGGAGTTCTTTTATACCTGTGTGAACCATTAATGATCAAAGTACCATATGTGAAGGCAGACTAAATTCCAGAGACCAAGACTGTCCTTCTTACTGGCAGTGTTCACACCATACATTTGACCAAGTCAAAACACTTGATGGATAGTATAGTTCTTGCAACAATCACAGTAACTGGATCCAAACCCATCATCTGGGAATAGAGTCCCCAACCATTTTCTCCAGGAACTGCCCAGTATTCTGTTAGCCCTGGCTATTGGTCAGGCCAAGACCACCAGATCTAGCTGCAAAAACCCAGACAAACTCTAAATCACAGCAGAGAGATACAGAAATGGCTATTGTCACCTAGATGTTTTCTTGATGCTTGTGCCCAGTTCTTTTAACACTTAGGAAAGGCTTAAGAATATGACCTCCCTCAGTGGAAGCAGTAGAGGTAACTTCAATCTATAGCTGTTATGATGGAATCTATGTTCTCTGCTAGCTGGCAGGGAAATTTGTAATGGACAGCTTGGCAGTTGTGCAGAAGAAGGCTTGGAACAATGGTACATCTTTTTCCAGGATCTCCAAAGAGAATTTTTGTCTGAAATATTAGGAAATTTCTGCCAAGCGATATATTTTTGTTGCTGTTCATATGGTTCCTTGCCAAAATATTGAAAGCCTGATTCCAGAGGCCACTGTATATTAGTTCAAGAACTATGTATAATAAACCAAGAATAAGCCAACCAAATGCTCAGTGGACCTCAACGGTATCCAAATACGATGTTCTCCAAGGCTGTTCCTAAATGAACTCAAATCGGTGGACCACAGTTTCTGCCCTCTTGGTTATTCATTGTTTGTTTCTTTTGATTGCACCGGTGTGCAGTACCAATGTTTCCATTTGGTTGTAGATTCCAAACATGCTTGAGGGCACCAATGAGAACAGCTGTGATGACATCAAAGGGACAACAGGTGCATGTGTTGTCATCCCTACCTCCCATGTGAATGCCCAGGAGTCAGAACCAGGATTGGAGATCGTGCACGAGTTTGTTTCTTAATTCAAAATCTCCCTTTATTTTTTTTAAATCCTGATTCTTCGAAGTCCAGCTGAAATGTTTAAAACATGCTGTTGTTGCCATCAAGCTCTTCTTATGTGCAATGTATGCCTTCCCACTTATGGCTGAGTTTCTATGTTGTGGGAAATACATTTGTTTACTTTGGCCTTAGAGTCTTGTGCAGACTGGAAGTGGCTCAAAAACCATGGTTCGTGGCTTAGTGTTTTGGGGAGACATCAACCAGCTGTAATTCATTCAATATCAATCTATCAGTATAGAGCTGAAAGATGCCTTGGAGGTCTTTCTAGTCCAACCCTCTGCTCAAGCAGGAGAAACTATACCTTTCCAGACAAGTGGCTGTCCAATCTTTTCTTAAAAGCCTCCAGTGATGGAGCACCCACAACGTCTGAAGGCAAGCTGTTCCACTGATTCATTGTTCTCATTGTTAGGAAATTTCTCCTTAATTCCAGGTTGCTTCTCTCCTTGTTTAGTTTCCCTCCATTGTTTCTTGCCTTGCCTTCTGGTGCTTTGGAAAGTCATTGTTAGCAAACTAGGTTTAAGTTGTGGAAATGCAGCTAACAATCCAGCCCATTTTCATCCCAGGCATGGTGGTGGTAGCATGGAAAAGTTTGCACATGTGGATTTAACATGTTACATTTCTCGGGTACAGCTATACCAGAGAACAACATTGCCTGCAGTCTAGCCATCATTTTTTGGTTCCATTCCAGCTTTAGCTTGAGTCTTTTCCATTGAATCAATGTAGGGATTGGGATGTCTTACAGCCATAACTATGCGCAGCGGAGAAAGGGTTACAAGATTCTAGAAAGCTGGAGAGGTTAACAGGGAAGGAGAAATTTGCTTTCAAGGAGATTTGCTTTTATTCCACCGTTGTTGCACACACGGCCTGCTCATTCTGCTAAGTGTTTTTATTTCTGCTATGTGTTCCACCAGAAATGCATAAGTTGCTGGCTGCTTATATTAACGACCCAAGTTTCAAGCACAAATGGGAAATGTTGATATTCATGCGGTACACACTTCATTAGGAATTAATGCTGCGCAGGAAATGCTGCATGTTATTAGTCCTCGCCGAGTGTTATTTTTTTAAAGAGTTATTTTCCTTTGCCTCTTCTAAAGAGAAGAAAACATTGTCATCTGCGAATTCCTAATGCTTTTATCAAAATGACCAAAGCAGCAGGGCACTGTCGCACCATAAGCTCTGCCTGTTTGGGAGGTGTGCGATGTCGTGACATCTAAAAAAAAGGGGGTACTTTCAGATTGACCAGATTACTTTCAGGTTTTCCACAATTCCCAGCAAAACATAATCCATATTCTTGTCATCTCAACAACTTTTAGAAATGTTCTTAGTTTGGAGAAGCTGTCCCACTCAGTCCCTGCTACTCAGTCAATGTACCTTTGGACAATTCATCTAAAATGATGACCTTGCATTGGGCCACATCCAGACACAAAGCGTTTCATAGGGAATGTCTACCTACAGCTTATTAAAGGTGTGAATGCCATGTGCCCAGGCTGATAACCCTTGCTGGATCAAGGTGGCAACATAGTGGGATGTATAAAAATTCACCTTTCCACCAAGATTTGAAATTCAGGAAAGGTGGATCTTGAATTTTTTTTTAATTTTGATTTTTGCATAGTAAAAGTATCTGGCAGCAGTAGCTTGCCTTTCATACATTGTGTTTAGTATTGTGTACCATTTGTGTTTTTTTATATATAATATATATAAAATGTTTATAGTATCTCTTAAAGATTAGTTGGCATATTTTTATGTATGTTTATGTGCAGAAGCTGCTGAAAGGACT
>QLTV01004033.1:464958-475835 GCA_003457575.1 Thermophis baileyi | reverse complement strand
TATATATATATATATATAAAATCTATAAATAGATTTTTGTATGGTGTGAATAACAATAATATCAGCAACAACAGTAATAATACAGCTATAGATACTTTATAATCCGTAGTGTAATTGAAAAAAATGTAGTAGACAATATTACTCAAGACAATAATGCCAAGCATATTAATATTTTTTCTTTTTTTGTATATATGCCTTATGAATAAAACACAGAATAAAAGGGTAACATGAAAAGTTAATCAAGTCATATCAAAAAATTGGGACCATTGCCATTTCTGGAAGTATGTGCTAGTGACATGAAGAGGACTTACTTCTGAGTAAATCGATATAGCAGCCTTTTCTAACCTGATGACCTCCAAATATGGTGGATGCCCATTATCCCAGCAGGCATAACTTCGGTGACTGGGCATTGTGGAATTTGAAGTCCAAGCTGTGAAAGACTGACATACTTTATAAGATCCTCCTTTATGGTCAGAGTTGCAATTGATGCATGTAAACCCAGTGAAGTTCAGTGGAAAACACATTGCAATCACCTCTGTTCATTTCTTTCAATGGGACAATTGCACCAACATCTCACTGGATCCATTTGTTCACTTTGCTTGTGAGAGCCAGGAAACAGGAATACATTGATTTCCCCCCCCCTCCCTCAGTTTGAGATTATTTTATTTGTTGGTTTGTTGGTTTGTTTGTTGGACTGGGGCATTTGGTTACTTGTCAGATGCAATGATGCCTTTGTTTTATAAAGCTACTGTACAACGTGGCCTTTCAGTTCATGAAAAATACGGTATCAAATAAACTTGAAGAATTGTATGCGTCCTTTGAAGTCCGCCTAATGAAACAGAAAAATTCATTTATCACCCTGTCACCTGATAATGTTTTCAGGGGCATCAAGACACAAAGCTGCAGGTGTGAATGGTAGGGAGGTTGGATAAAGGCACACTCTGTCTTGACTTGGCAGGATTTTTTAATGGGACTTGCGTCAAGGAGATAATAAGAAAGCTGACGCTGATGAAAGATGAATTTATAATAATAGGTGCTTGCAAGGGATTCAGGGCTCCTTGGAGAGGCTGCTGAACAGCATGAGAATGTTTCAGTAGACTGATTATTTTAAGACTGTTGGTTTCAAGGGTTATCCAGGAATCTCTTGGTCAAAATATAAATAGATAGGCCAAAAGAAATCATTCTCAAATATATCAAATGCATGACATTAAAAACTAACACAATGGCCCTCTTTCTTTAATGTTTTAAGTTACCTCAACTCTTCATTTGAACAGCGTTCAGATGCTTCTGTGGTTCAGGTCATGGGATCCAGAATCGGTCATTCTTCTAGTAGATGTTTGAACTAGGTTTCCTTCAGATATGCTAGACTGCAGCGCCTCAGTTAATCAGCTAGGGCTTGTCCAGAAGAAAGAAGATCATTCATATACATTGCAGCATAAATGGTTTATTGAAGTCTATACACAAGAATTTGGTCAACTAATATTTACTATGTGAAAGACAATGGAATTCAAAGGGGTTTGGACTTTGATTTATTGTGGCAATGAAAAGATTCTAAACTGATGACATGTTTAACTCCGCCCCTCCAGCTCTGCCTGCTTGTCTCCTACAGGGATTATTGGGATTGGAACCTCAGCATAGTGGAAGGTATCAGGCTGGAGAAAGTTGGTCCATAGGGACATCAAAGACTGGATGCGATTTGAAGGATATGAGATTTGCCTGTGTGATTATCTCAGTTGTAGTAAATAAATCAGTTGAATATTAGAGTAACGCTTCATGAATTAACCATGAGGGTGATCTACACTAGCTGTTGAGGAATCGCTCAATATTTACACTCTCCAAGGTGCAGTCCTCCTACATCTGAAAGATCTTATGGGAGCTCCATTCACCATAGATGATTACCTGTCCTTACCCATTACCTCTAAATGGATAAAATCAACTCAGCCATATATCATCATCATCCACTTATTAGACTAAGTGCAATCCTGGACACCTGCACCTACTGTAACTCCCATTGTCAAGTTCTGAAAATGGGCGTATTCAGGGGTGAAATTCAACATTTTTCCCTACCGGTTCTGTGGGCATGGCTTGGTGGGCATGGCAGGGGAAGGATACTGCAAAATCTCCATTCCCACCCCACCCCACTCCAGGGGAAGAATACTGCAAAATCCCCATTCCCTCCCAACTCCTGGGGGAAGGATACTGCAAAATCTGCATTCCCACCCCACTCTGGGGCCAGCCAGAGGTGGTATTTGCTGGTTCTCCGAACAACTCAAAATGTCCACTACCGGTTCTCCAGAACCTGTCAGAACCTGCTGAATTTCACCCCTGGGCGTATTATTTGTTAGTTTTGTTATCACATTTTGGGAAACACAAAGGCATTTGGAATTATTTCTATTTATTTCAGCAATGATTTACTCATTGCAAAAGAACTGGTGCACCCCTCTTAGTGTATTTTGAGTCTTTGTCTCATATACAGTATAGAAAAAGGTAAAGATTTTCCCTATCCAGTCATGTCTGACTTGAGGGGCCGGTGCTCACTTCTGTTTCTTAGCCAAGGGAGCCAGCATTATCCGAAGACATTTTTGTGATCATGTGGCCAGCATAATATCACACCACAGCACAGAGCGTGCGGCAAAACACAGAACGCTGTTACTTTTCCCACTGAAGTACCTATTTATCTACTCACATGTGCATGTTTCAAACTGTTCAAAGAAGGGGGTCTCGCCCCATCATATAGCGATTGGGTCTCAAACCCAGCTTCTTAATGGCTGAGCCATTGTGCTCCCACTCATACTGTATATAAACACACAAAACTACCCTTCTCAGTCACCCAGATTCCAGGGTTTGAATACTTTCCACAGCTCACAGCTGTGGATACAAACCACACAGCTAAGCTACTGACATAATAAATTTCTTGGGCTCATAATCATTTCTGATGGAATGATCCCCACTGAGCTAACCAAGGACTGGGCTTCAATCGTACACCTGTACGCAGGTGTTTCCAATTAATATCCAGGTTCTTGACATTATAGAAACTACTTTGTCTTTTGCTTTGCTCAGCTGTTTATTGCATGGAGGCTACATTTTGGATGGTTCTTCTCTTCTTCGTTCCTTCCGTCCCTTCCTTCCTTCCTTCCTTCCTTCCTTCCTTCCTTCCTTCCTTCCTTCCTTCCTTCCTTCCTTCCTTCTTGCATGCTCTTTTTTTTACTTCAGAAATTAGGTCTGTGAACATGTTATCATAGTGACATGGTTTGATTCACTGGAAATAAAAATAGAAATAGATAGACATAGATATTAAACATTTTCCTACAAGAAGGATTGCACTGTGCTTGAGATTCAGTGTCTGTTCTTTCTCTCTGTCTCTTTAAAAAAAAAGTCTCAATAGATTTTGTGGCCATGGAATTCTCTCTATTTCTGACAAGTAGTTAAATAGTTATTCCTTCTTTCTAAAGAATGGAAAATGTGACATACAAGAAGTAGTGATTGAACAAGGATTTTTCAAGGTCTCCCACAAACTAATGTCTATGCAAGAGAGAGAAAGAGAAAGAGAGAGAGAGAGAGAGAGAGAGAGAGAGAGAGAGAGAGAGAGAGAGAGAGAGAGAGAGAGAGAGAGAGAGAGAGAGAGAGAGAGAGAGAGATTCTCCATGTTCCAAAACTTTATCTGGATTGATTTGGAAATAGTGATAGAATTTCTTCCAAAACTATTCTGCATTAAAGTGAAGGCTAACAAAAGTAGTGCAAGATTACATTAATATAATAAAGAATATACAGTATGTAGGCCAGGATCAATAACATTTGGGTTCTTGTTTCTCTGAGCTTCGTTGTTTTCTTGCAGATGTTTTATTACCAGATTAGATAACATCATCAATGCCTTAACTATGCCCTTCTAGAAAGGATCTCTGTAAGGTATATCCTGACAACCTTTGCCAAAGAAAGATTTTCTTTTCACTGGGTTTGGCCTTAGGCCAAAGACACTTACACACCCATATATTAACACAACCCCACCAATTAACAAATGAGCTATTATCTTCTGGCTGTTTCAAAGAGTCTGCCAAGTCCATCTCAAAACGACAGACAGGTATCTTTGCTGTTAGTGTGACTGGGTGTAATTAAAAAATAGGAGACAGTTGGCTTTGGAAATTATCCCACTGATCTTTTGTTCAGCATAATGGAATAATTCATGACCAGCATTTCCAGTTGCTATGCTACTGGAATTGTCTTTCTTTCTTTCTTTCTTTCTTTCTTTCTTTCTTCCTTTCTGTCTTTCTATCTTTCTATCTATCTATCTATCTTTCTATCTATCATCTATCTATCCAGATTCCTTTCTTTCTTTCTTTCTTTCTTTCTTTCTTTCTTTCTTTCTTTCTTTCTTTCTTTCTTTCTTTTCTTTTTTCTTTATTAAAAAAATAGCAAATAGCCCTGTGCAGGAAATGTCAAATGAGTAAAAACTAGGGGGTATTACTATTAGATGGATTGCAAAAATCTGCAATAGAATGAGGCCAACAAAATAATTCCATTCTGCTTAATCAGGTGCTGAAAAGGATAAATCATCTCATTATATTAAAACATTTCCACGAAGCTGCTAACGGGTTCTCTGAGAGAAAATAAAATGTATACAGTAGTTCTAAAATGTTGTCCCAACTTGGAGTCATTCCGTGGTGGCACAGTGATTAGAATGCAGTATTGCAGGCTAATTCTGCCGACTGCCAGCAGTTCGATCCTGACCGGCTCATGGTTAACTCAGCCTTCCATCCTTCCAAGGCCGGTAAAATGAGGACCCAGATTGTTGGGGGCAATATGTTGACTCTATAAACCTCTTAAAGAGGACTGTAAAACACTATGAAGTGGTATGTAAGTGTAATTGCTATTCCTATTGTATTCAAGAGGTCCAACCACTAAAACCACTTGGATTGGATGGTGATGTATTCTCAAGATGGCAGCAGTAATCTATATGTTTTCAAATCTTTGTGCATGTTTTCAAAAGTTCAAAAGTTCCTCATCTAAAGTTCTTCAAGAATGACTTTTGAAGATCCCAGAGACATTCTGAACAAATGGGGCCACCTGGTTGCTTCTGCTCTTTGGGATTGTGGTGACATGCAGACAACAACACATATGTATACCTGCCCTTTGTGCCCAGATCAATGTACACTTGAGTACCTCATGGCAGCACAAAAGAACACAATGTTGTTACTTTCTGGGCAAGGTCTGTTTAATTTGTACATATTGTAATCTTGTATTTTATATTTTAAATTTTATGTCACATAGTATGGCTTATTTTAATGGTGATGGTTCTGACATGAATAAACAAACATCACCCCCATCATTATTATTTTTATGTTTATATTGCTCTGTCTCCTGGGGAAGCAAAATCTTATGAAGTGAGTGACGGTGGTGCATGTGTCACCACCATGACATACATGAGTCAGGTGGTGCAGTGGTTAGAGTGCAGTACTACAGGCTTCTTCTGCTGACTGCCGGCTGCCTGCAATTTGGCAGTTCGAATCTCACCAGGCTCAAGGTTGACTCAGCCTTCCATCCTTCCGAGGTGGGTAAAATGAGGACCCAGATTGTTGGGGGCAAGAGGCTGACTCTGTAAACCGCTTAGAGAGGGCTGTAAAGCACTGTAAAGCGGTATATAAGTCTAACTGCTATTGCTATTGCTATACCTTGCATTTCCTCCAGGGGGAAAAAGCAGTATATAGAGCATTTCATTTATTTTTATTATAATTATTAAATTGAAACCCTGCTTTTCTGTTTGTGTAAACACTCAGTTTATGTTAGGATCATGGCAAGGAAATCCTTCTACCTTTTGAAGGAGAAAGTCACCAGCAAGAGGGGTCAAGAATGTTCTGAAGTGGTCCTAATGGTCTTCTGAAAGATGTGAAGGTCACTAAAGTTCTCCCATACCTGTTACTTTCTTCTTCTTTGAAGGTTCTGCAGCTTACTTTTGGACATTTGATATGAGCCGTGGTGGCGCAGTGGTTAAAGTGCAGTACTGCAGGCTACTTCTTTTGACTGCCGGCTGCCTGCAATTTGGCAGTTCGATTCTCACCAGGCTCAAGGTTGACTCAGCCTTCCATCCTTCCGAGGTGGGTAAAATGAGGACCCAGATTGTTGGGGGCAGTAGGCTGACTCTGTAAACTGCTTAGAGAGGGCTGGAAAGCGCTGTGAAGCAGTATATAAGTCTAAGTGCTATTGCTATTTCCCCCTCAGTTGGCTGTCCCTGCAAGGCTTTTGTCAGATAAATGTAACTCCAAGTCTCTGCAGCTGTGATGAAGGGAGGGATTTGAGCTTTAAAAACTCAGGGTTCTGCTCTGAAAACTTTCTGACAGAGAGTGGAATGAGTTCATTCACCTCTACTAAAACTCAAAAACAGAACAAACAAAGTCACTGGCCAGAATTATCAGCAGAAACATGTTAAGAATAAAAATAAAGTTAAAACAAAACAAAGCAAAAGATTACAATTGGTGGAGGATTCACTTGTGGACAATCATTTGTCTGCCTAATTTTACAAACGGTGAAAAAAAAATGTTTTGCTGTGTTCAGAGAGACTAAATCACACTGATTTGATACCAACAACTGTACATTAAAAAACATCAGGTAAGGAGTTATCAGGCAGATCCTTGAATCTTATAGAGCATGAAACGCAGGATGGCTTTTCCAATGGGATTGGGCTTTGGAGGGCTGATGTTACCAAGCTGGGTAATGAGACATCTGTAAGAAAACAGCCAAGCTCAGGGAGCACTACGGACTCTGTGTCAAACTTTCTTCAAGCTCACCTGCAGCATTCCATTGGTTTTATTTTTCTGTCTTCTGCATCCAACTCATTTATGATTTCCTGGGCAGGAAAAATGGTAGTTGAACAACTGTAAGCTGGGAGAGAAAAGGAATAGGAAAGGGAAAGGGAAAGGAAGAGAGAAGGAGGAGGAGGAGGAGGAGGAGGAGGAAGGAGGAGGAGTAGTTTGAAAAAAGATGATGATTTCTCCTTGGTTATTGTATTTCTTTAAGTCACAGATGGAAAACCACAAGAACTTAATGATCATTCATATACAGTAGACCTCAACTTATGACCAATCACTTAGCAACTATTTGGAGTTACCACAAAAGTTGAGATCTACTAGAAGAAGACGAAGAAGAAGAAGAAGAAGAAGAAGAAGAAGAAGAAGAAGAAGAAGAAGAAGAAGAAGAAGAAGAAGAAGATATTGAAAAAGAGTTCCATTCTCATTCTCATTTTGGAGATTACTCTAACAAACCTAACCTAATGTCATATTGCATCATTCTTTCACCTCCCCTCCCTGAAAAATAGCTATCTGAAAAATAGCTATCTATTAACTTATTTTACATGTTTTTATAACCCACCAAAAAAAACATCTGGGCAGGTCACGACAAGTTATAACTACAAACTGAAGGACAGTACAAGCATTTAATAACAAAAATAGCAAAAGCATGTCTGTTATTTTAGCTACCGTCTGGGTCACCTCTTATTGTATAATTTTCTAGTTTGTCCTTCTCATGAGGACATTGAATCCTTGTGTTTATTCACACAAACAACTTAACCTGTTTGCTGAATTCCCCATTTTCTGGAGTACCACAATCCATTGAGTCATCAACTAGCTGAATGTACTAAAATATAGGAGAAAAAAGAGTTTTAATGTGAACCATTCTGATCATTGTATGTGACTGCTCTTTTTTTAACTTGACCTGATTACTAGTATTGTATGAATATTGCTATTTTTGTAAAATGAGTCATTTCAATCAATTTAATCCAATCTCCAGCTCAGTTTAAGCATTCAAGTTGTATCATTTGAAATGAGAGTTGTAGGAATTGCATCCATTCAACAGCTCAGTGAAGGAGTGAGATTAAAACATTATAAGAGTTTCCAACTCATGCTTGGATGCATCCAGTGAAGAGAAAACCACCTCCCTTGAGTAGCAATAGCACTTAGACTTATATACCACTTTATTTTATTTTATTTATTTGTTTGTCAATGTAGTTTGTCGTGTACCACTGAATCAAAGGCTTTACAAAAGTCTATGTAAATTGCGTCTATTGCTTTACCCTGATCGAGTTGTGTAGTCCATATGTTTTTGCACTTCACAGTGTTATACAACCCTCTCTAAGTGGTTTACAGAGTCAGCCTATTGCCCCCAACAATCTGGGTCCTCATTTTACCAACCTCAGAAGGATGGAAGGCGAAGACAACCTTGAGCCAGCCAGGATCGAACTCCCGGCAGTGAGCAGAGTCAGCCTGCAATGGTTAGAATGCAGTTTCTAACCACTACGCCACCACAGCTCCAATAGGTACAGGTAGATCCTTGACCTACGACCACAATTGAGCCCAAAATTTCTGTTGTTAAGTGAGACATTTGTTGAGTGAGTATTGCCCCATTTTACAACCTTTTTTGCTACAGTTGTTAAGCAAATCACTGCAGTTGATATGTTAGTAAAATGTTTGTTAAGTGACTCTGACTTCCCCATTGATTTTGTTTGTCAAAAGATTGCAAAAGATGATCACATGACCTTGGAACACAGCAACGGTCATAAGTATGAACCAATTGGCAAGCATCTGAATTTTGATCACATGTTCATGGGGATGGTACAAAGGTCGTAAGTGTGAAAAATGGTCATCGGTCACTTTTTTTCAGTGCCATTGTAACTTTGAATGGTCACTAAATGAACTGTTGTAAGTTGAGGACTACCCGTATTCCACATGAAAGAAGTTCTTTGTCAGTATTTATCTGACACTGAAATACTCTTCAACTAGAAGAGAGCTTTTGTGAAAAGAAATACTGAGTAGTAGGAAGAGCCGAGGTGGCGCAGTGGTTAGAGTGCAGCACTGCAGGCTACTTCAGCTGACTGCTAGCTGCAGTTCAAATCTCACCAGGCTCAAGGTTGACTCAGCCTTCCATCCTTCCGAGGTGGGTAAAATGAGGACCCAGACTGTTGGGGGCAAGAGGCTGACTCTGTGAACCGCTTAGAGAGGGCTGTAAAAGCACTGTGAAGCAGTATATAAGTCTCAGTGCTATTGCAATTGCAAGCTAACTCTGCCTACCACCAGCAGTTCGATCCTGACCGGCTCAAGGTTGACTCAGCCTTCCATCCTTCCGAGGTGGGTCAAATGAGGACCCAGATTGTTGGGGCCAAGAGGCTGACTCTGTGAACTGCTTAGAGAGGGCTGTAAAGCAACTGTAAAGCGGTATATACAGTAAGTCTAAGTGCTATTGCTATTGCTAGGAAGGTAGGGAAAAGGGTGTTGGAGCTGTCCTTTTGTCGTTAACAAGTAGTGATTCTAAATTCAATTGCTCTTACTCCTACAATGTTTTCCTGAATTTGTCTTCAATCACATCAGAGTACATGGAAATAATTGCATTTTTGAATGTGTCTCCATGTTAACAACAAAAAGACAGCTACAACACCCTCTTCACTATAAGGGCTTCCTTCTACTCAGTATTTCTTTTCACAAAACTTCTAGTTGAGGAGTATTTCAGTGTCAGATAAACACTGTCAAAGAACTTCTTTCATGTGGAAAACCTATTGCCACGTTTCCTTCTCATTGTTATTGTTAGACTTCCTCCTTGACAACCTTTTCATAAGCTCTATCAGGAAAATAAGTGTTTGATTTCTAAGGCTCCCATTGGACTGCTGTGGGCCTAGTGCGGGAATCTCCAACCTTGGCCACTTTAAAACTTGTGGACTTCAACTCCCAGAATTCCTCCATGGTCTCATGCTGGCTGGGGAATTCTGGGAGTTGAAGTCCACAAGTCTTAAAGTGGCCAAGTTTGAAGACCCTCGGCCTAGTGGAATGATTAAAAATAAAGATGATGCTAGACCTGCCTTTAAAAATGAAAAATAATTTATTATTGAAAATATATATGTTGGAAGAAATATCCGTCTATTTCAGTTCCAAGCTGGGAGAAAGACACTGGAAACATGGAGGCTGATTGGAAAGATGGTTTATTGATGAAGCAGAACCACATGTGGTTTTGGGCAGCTGACAAAACGGAGTTGAGAGTGGGGTTTTTTTTATACCTTCTTTGGGCTTTGTATTTGAGCTTCCTGTTCCAGTGCAAGAACATGTATTCTATTGGCTGTTGTCAGATTCCTATGGGGGTCATGTAGGGGTTATGTAGGGGTCATAGCTGGTTCTATAGGCAAAAGAGGAAATGCAAATCCTAGGTACTTGTCTGAGCTAATCTGGTCAGCCTCTGGTTTATTGTTTATCTGAGCTCCCAGGTTTGAAGTTTGAATTGCTCTGGGATGGTGCAATGAAGGGGCTTTTGTTCTGAAAGGGTGTTGGGCAATTCCTATTGTGGCTTAATGGCTTTCGTCCTGTTTTGGATCTTGAGTGAGGGGGCCGCTTCTAATCCTACCATACTGCCTTTGTTTCAAAATATCCTGTCTTGAATGGATTACCAAATCTGCATTTCTAAAAGCTGCCTCCTCAGTTTCTGCTTGGGGGCAGGGAGACTGGGGCTGCTTCCTGCCTCTAAAAAACAGGTTTCTCCATTTCTCATTTAGGGAAATATAGAAATATAATATTCTGCCTTTTTTAATATTCCTCAAAATATTTGATTCTTCCAGGAGAGTGGGGCTTCCCATATATATAATATATATATACAGATGATACATGATAGATAGATGATAGGTAGATAGGTAGATAGGTAGATAGGTACAGTAGATAGATAGATAGATAGATAGATAGATAGATAGATAGATAGATAGATAGATAGATAGATAGATAGATAGATAGATAGATGATAGATAGATAGATAGATAGATAGATAGATAGATAGATAGATAGATAGATAGATAGATAGATAGATAGATAGATAGATAGATAGATAGATAGATACTGTAGATAGATAGATAGATAGAT
>QLTV01004033.1:435436-445805 GCA_003457575.1 Thermophis baileyi | reverse complement strand
CTGGAGAAAATCAGACTTCATGCTTCCTCCTAGAAATGTAGAAAAAGACCAGATCAGATATTCTTTCTTATTATTATATTGTTTTTACTTGTTTCCTAGTACAATTTGATATCTTATTAGTAACCTATGACTATCACTAAGTGTTGTATCTTTATTCTTGATGAATGTATTTTATTCTCCTTATGTACACTGAGAGCATATACACCAAAGACAAATTCCTTGTGTGTCCAATCACACTTGGCCAATAAATAATTCTATTCTAAAAGGACAGCAGGTATCTCTACTTAACAACTAATTCCTACAACTCTGTCAATTAATTTACTAATACTGTATTACTATTCTTCTTCTCTTCCTTCCTTGTATCTATCTCTTCCCGCTTATTACTATACCCATGTGCTTGTATCTGTCAATTTATATTGTTTTTACTTGTTTCCTAGTACGATTTGATAGCTTATTAGTAACCTTGACTATCACTAAGTGTTGTATCTTTTTATTCTTGATGAATGTATTTTATTCTCCTTATGTACACCGAGACCATATACATCAAAGACAAATTCGTTGTGTGTCCAATCACACTTGGCCAATAAAGAATTCTATTATATTATTTGCAGTGATGTATGTAGTTACAACATATCACTTCCATGTAACATAGGACCCCCTGAACCACTACTGGCTGCCAATAAGCTTCTGGATGTGATTCAGTGTGCCATGGCACATGAGTAGGCTATTTATGGAACTGCCAGTATTGAATAAACCTATCCCACCCACTCTTCCAGTCAGTAGAGTAGAGTAGAGTAGAGTAGAGTAGAGTAGAGTAGAGTAGAGTAGAGTAGAGTAGAGTAGAGTAGAGTAGAGTAGAGTAGAATAGAATAGAATAGAATAGAATAGAATAGAATAGAATAGAATAGAATAGAATAGAATAGAATAGAATAGAATAGAATAGAATAGAATAGAATAGAATAGAATAGAATAGAATAGAATAGAAGAGTTGAAAGGGACTCAGGAAAAAAACCTGTACCATTTCAGACAAATTGTTGTCTGGGCATTCTCCATCTCTTTTCCTTGCATCCTACTTAGTGCTAAGCAAATGTGTCCAGTGTGAAATCCTTCCTGGAGGATTAATTATTCCTTCTCCTATTCATGACAGATGAAAGTCCTAGAGTTGCCTTATGAAATTTTCACACACTTATAACTACCTGGAAGTGGAGGTGAAAAATGGTCCACAAGTTTGCTGCCTCTGAAGTTCCTCCCCCTTTCAAAAAAAAAGCCCCTATGTGTGAGAATTGTAGTATTGAGATGCAAATGCAATCAGCTCTCAAAATTTTGACACAAACATCCTGGGAAAACTAGGTGCTTTCTTGAGTGGGAATTGGACCATTTCCCACAGCCAACTGCTGCGGCCAACTTGCCATGGCCAACTCACCACAGGCCAACTCGTTGTGGCAGGACAATTGGCTGCAGGACAATTTCACAATTCTATTTAATTATTTAAAATAAATAAAAAATATTTTAATTTTTGCCATTCACATTTCATTCTGTCCCTCCTTTTGCATCCTTTCTTTAATGATTCTATTCCACCATTTCTTTGATATTAGTGTAACTCTTGTCCCGCAGTGAGTTGTCCTGTGACGAGATGGCCATGGTGAGTTGGCCGTGGTGAATTGTCATTGACCCTTCTTGCACACATCTCATTCTCTGGGTATCAGCACTTTCTCCCTTGGACAGCTCCCAACCGTCATTCCTTAAACTATCCATATAAACTGTATGCCTGTGTTTATTCTGCAAAGGAAAGGACTAAGAAAGTGATGGCTATTTCTTTTTCTTTTAATCTTGCATATCAGGACTGAAGGGTTGTTTGGCCATGGATGTTTAGTTCAATGGCAGTTCTAAGCGAGCCCTCAGGCCAAATGGACAGATCCCTTTTTAGCCAGTTCCAATAGAGATGTCATTGCAAAATTCCAAACCATTCAACTGTAAAAGAGGAAATACTTGCTTAATTTCCCAATGTCTCCCCCCCCACACAAGATAGGTCATACATTGCAATTATCACAATAGTAGGAATGAGGCAGCTTTGATTCTAGCCAGAACAATTATTTCAGAAGGTTTAAAAACAAATCGGATCCCTCTGGGTCTGCAAATAAACTCACAGCTATAAGTTGCTGAGGTTGTCAGGTGTCTGAAGCTCAGAACTTGAGTGTATGCTACTAAAATAAGTCCTGTCAAGTCACAAAATTGTGGGCTTTGCATCCCAGCTTTGGAAGGTTGCAAAATTCAAGCTGACACAATCTATTTCACAGGAAAACTTAAAACCCAAAAAGTCAGATTAAAGTATTGAAGTTTCCTGCCACCCATTGGTAGGGTTGTACCATTTTGTATAGTACATAATCTCTCTCTTTCTCTCTCTCTCTCTCTCCCTCCCTCCCTCCCTCTCATCTATCTATCTATCCACTTCTATATTACAATATATTATGTGTGTATTGTATACAGTATATGTGTGTTTGTGTTTTGTTATGGTCTGAACAATCTAGAGAGAGACAACCAGCTGTTAAGATTATTATAGTCTTCTTCATCCTTTTTAATAGTTCTCAGTAAATCAAGGTGCTGTTACAGAGTATTCCAATCAAAGTAATTTTCTTTCCTCTTTTGCCACAATTTGCATAATTTGGAAGGTTGGGGGGGAGAGGAGAAAGGAGCGAGATGGCACATGTTGTAACTCTTTTTTTTGAAATTCCATGTCATCTGGAAACTGAAAGCAATCCCAAACCTTCCATAAAGAGGAAAAAAGAGAAAACCACAGCCCTGCCCACTATGGTTATTGGCTTTTCAAGAAATCTTGAGTAGGGATCTCAGAAACCTAGGGTTGCCCATCCTTGAGTTAGAGGAAACCTACTGTCTCTTTTGAGAGACCAAAAGAGACAGTCCAAAAGCCAAAACACCACCTCACCAGCAATCAACCTTCCGTATAAGCAGAGATTAACACCAAAATTAACACTAGACCAACAATCATGTAAACCATATCTCAATCAAGTAACTATCAACACAGACTGACAAGCTAATAATAAACAACAGTCTAATCAAGGAACCAGCAAGAACATTCCCACCAACATTGACAGAGCAAGCCACGAATATATAAAAATAAGAGCAAACCCCACTACCATCTAACACTGATGATACTACCTAGTTCAGTGATGGTGAACCTTTTTCTTCTTGCGTGCCAAAAATGGGAGTGCGCACGAGCGTTAGCGTGTGTGCGTGCGTGCCGGCACACAACCCCCCCACGCGCGCCACACTGCGCATGCATGCATTCCCGTGCATGTGCCCCCCCATTGGGCCGTTTTTCACCCTCAGGCTTCCCTGAAGCCTACAGAGTGCGAAAAACGGCCCAACGGGCAAACCAGAAGTTCCGAAAAACTTTCAGGGAAGCCTCCTGAAGCCTGGGGAAGGCAAAAACGGCCTTTCCCAAGGCCGAAAATCAGCTGGCCAGTGCACGCATGCGCACTGGAGCTGACATAGGGCAATGCCTCACGTGCCCTCAGATATGGCTCCGCGTGCCACCTGTGGCACGCATGCCATAGGTTCGCCATCACGGACCTAGTTGGATAATGAAACATCTGCAAGAAAACAACCAAGCTCAGAGATCACCAAGGAATTCCTTTTCCCTCTCCATCCCTTTCTCATTTAGTGTTTTCCTTTAGGCTATATCTTATGGTCCGAGGCATGGTTTATTCTTAACACATGTAACCTGTTCTGGAAAACATTTCAGCCGAAAAGCAGCATTAAAAATGCTTCATCAAACAACATTTGTTTGTTTGTACCCAAGGCAAGGAGCATTTGGGTTTTTTTTTTTACGTTCTTTCCATTCGTTCAGCTTTTGAATGCCTTCGTTTAACTGCGTTTGTAACCCATTTCATGATTTTGATGTGCAATTTGCATGCCTGATCTACTTACTCCTCTCATTTAAGATGATAAATTTGCATGCCAGGAGCTGTACATCTGTATTTAAAATTGCCACGTGAAGTGCAGGTTTCAGCGGTAGCGCGAACAGTTAAATAAATAGCCTAGGACTGCCCTCCACTCTTGATAATTGTGTGTCGACCTCCCTAAAAGTCTGGCTATGCTGGTATGGACACACAACTTTTTCTTACAAGCATGAAGGGAAAGGCTCTTGTGAACCTGTTGCAGCAATTCTTAAAGGAGGCTTCCTTTTGTAACTCTGTATGAGTCACTGCTTTGGCCAGACATTCTCTTAATGCACCTCCATTGCCAAGAAAACTTTATACTGATAGTTTCTTTATTGGCTTGTTTCTAGAAAGAACAGCAATATATATATATATATTTTTTTCACCTAGGGATATTGTCATGTTAGGAAAATGAAACAATGCTTAATGGAATATTATGGACATTCAAGTCTATGATGAACAACGTGCCTTCCCTTCCTTCCGTATAATTGTTACCTATTTGTTTTGATCATCTTTCTCTGATTCACAAAAGGATTGATTAATGAGAGTAATTATACAGCGATCCCAGTCTCCCAAGGAGAAAGACTTTCTGGAGAAATATTTCTTTTTCCAGGAAAATGTACTGCTAATTTTGCCATGATCAATAATAACTTGGTAAGTCTGCCCTAAACTAAGCCTAAAACCATCCAAAATTTCCATTAAGTTGCAGGATTTAAAATGCAATTGGGGGGGGGGAAGAGCAGTGACACTCTTGTGATAAAATGTTATATCACTTTTAGTGATAAGGTTGTCCAGGTCCCTTTGTGCAATTATGCATCCATTCCCTGTCTAAACACGCAATCCTTTTTCCAAGGGCTTTGTACATTTCCATTGAATCTGAAGGGAAGATCATGTAAGAATATTTTTTCCTCATACCACATTTTCGGTACTGGCAATTCCCTTTGCACTAAAGGTAAAGGTTTCCCTGTCCAGTTGTGTCTGACTGTAGAATGCAGGTGCTGATCTCCGTTTCTTCACCAAGGGAGCCAGCGTTGTCTGAAAACATTTTCTGTGGTCATGTCAGGGGTGAAATCCAGCAGGTTCTGGAGAACCGGTAGCGGAAATTTTGAGTAGTTCGGAGAACCGGCAAATACCACCTCTGGCTGGCCCCAGAGTGGGGTGGGAATGGACATTTTGCAATATCCTTCCCCAGGAGTGGGGTGGGAATGGACATTTTGCAATATCCTTCCCCCAGGAGTGGGGAGGGAATGGGGATTTTGCACTATCCTTCCCCTGGAGTGGGGTGGGAATGGACATTTTGCAATATTCTTCCCCAGGAGTGGGGTGGGAATGGACATTTTGCAATATCCTTCCCCCAGGAGTGGGGAGGGAATGGGGATTTTGCACTATCCTTCCCCTGGAGTGGGGTGGGAATGGAGATTTTGTAGTATCCTTCCCCTGCCACGCCCACTAAACCATGCCCACAGAACCGGTAGGGAAAAATTTTGAATTTCACCCCTGGGTCATGTGGCCAGCATGACTATCTGCTGAGACACATGGAACACTGTTACCTTCCCACCAAAATGGTACCCTGTTTCCCCCAAAATAAGACATCCCCAATTGGGCTTTTAAGTGCATGGTAATAAGGCCAAGTGCTTATTTCAGGGTTCAAAAAAATATAAGACAGGGTCTTATTTTCGGGAAAACACGGTACCTATTTATCTACTCGCATTTGCATGCTTTCAAACTGCTAGGTGGGCAGGAGCTGGAGCTGGAGCAAGTAACGAGAGCTCACCCCGTTCCGCAGCGCTGGGGTCTTGAACCTGGGCTCTCAGTTTTCCAGCTGACAAGCTCAGCGTCCTTATCAAATCCTTGATAAATGAATGGATCATTTCTCCTTCCCCTGGAGAATTTGGAAAGAATGATCAACCACCCCATTCTTAACATTCAGAGGAGAATTTTGAAAAGACATTTTTGCCTGCCTCCAATGTACACACACACACACACACACACTGAGGTGCTGATATATTTGGGAGTGGGTTATTCCTCCCCAAGGGAAACTTGCACGTTTCCTGTGGCAACAGGATGGGAAGAATTAGAGAATAAACATTTGTGAAGAGTGTGAATCAGAAGAAGGCTGATCCTATCATCCGTTCAGCTCTCAAGGCAATTTAGAGATTATGGCCCTCTCACTGGGAGCTTTCAATGCGCCTGCTGCTGTACAGAAATCTATTGGTCTCTCCAAAAAGCCTGACTGTTATGTTCCAGCAGTGGCAGTTCAAGGAAATATTGACCTTGCTGTCAAGTTCCGTTCACACCGGCATGCCAATTTCTCTGAACCCAGCCAACACGCCAAGCTGCAAGGCTTTAGGCTTTGATAATGAAGTGTGTGTTTATTCAGCACAGATCTGAAGGTTCCCTGCCACATTGTGTATTAGAGTACAGTACACACATTCATATTCAACAACCCACAAAGCAAACAATCAGGGTCAAGGCTCCCTGTGCTAGCTGCGAGGCAGGGAAAATGGGCTTGCGGGGCTATGTATATGGCACTGGTGCAACGCCAAATGAGAATAAAATTGGTCTGGAAGAAAAGGGTTGGCTTGATTTTTCAGTCTGCAGATGGGATTAGCGGCACAAGGGGGGGGGAATATTCCATTCTCCCCTGTGTGAATTCTCACTCAGTTTTATTCAATGAGTTTGCTTTCAAAAGTATTAGAATAGAATAGAATAGAATAGAATAGAATAGAATAGAATAGAATAGAATAGAATAGAATAGAATAGAATAGAATAGAATAGAATAGAATAGAATAGAATAGAATAGAATAGAATTTTTTATTGGCCAAGTGTGATTGGACACACAAGGAATTTGTCTTGGTGCATATGCTCTGAGTGTACATAAAAGAAAAGATAAGTTCGTCAAGAATCATAAGGTACAACACTTAATGATAGTCTGGGTACAAATAAGCAATCAAATCATAGTAGGAACCAGTCAATATAAATTGTAAGGATACAAGCAACAAAGTTACAGTCATACAGTCATTTGTGGGAGGAGATGGGTGATGGGAACAATGAGAAGATTAATAGTAGTGCAGACTTAGTAAATAGTTTGACAGTGTTGAGGGAATTATTTGCAGAGTGATGGCATTCGGGAAAAAACTGTTCTTGTGTCTAGTTGTTCTGGTGTGCAGTGCTCTATAGCGTCGTTTTGAGGGTAGGAGTTGAAACAGTTTGTGTCCAGGATGTGAGGGGTCTGTAAATATTTTTACAGCCCTCTTTTTTTATTTGTGAAGGAAGAAAATAATTTTGGTGCTGAAGTTGTCATGGCTAAAGTGCCATTGGCGCTTGAATGCCTGCTGGCATGTCATTAAATCCATGCTCTTTAAAAAACAAAACAAAACTAAATTTGCTTTCTGTTTAGATGGACAATTTAAGTCTAAACAACATTCGGTTGTATCATCCTGCAATACTCTCTAGAATAAAATGAAACTAAGAGGGGGAAAGGTAATTAGTTTTAAGACTTTCCAGCTTTTGGTATTGCTTTGAGCCATGTATTCCAAATTAGAAAATTGGCTGCACCACTGCTGTTTTGTAGCTAAATCTCCCAATTGCTACTGGAAAAGGCTGGCCTGCAGGATGGGGAATGTATAATGAACATCAGGAGGAAAATCCCTGGAGCATTGCTCTTTCATTACCTCAAATGCTCAGCAGCTGGGACTGCGGTATTTATCAGACTTTATGATGTGCAGCACCTTAGAAATTGAATTGGGACCTCTTGGTGGTTTACAACTGCTATTTCAGAATGATTTACATCCGTAGAGTCCTTGGTGCTCCCTGAGCTTGGTTGTTTGCTTGCAGACATTTTATTACCCAGCTAGGTGACATCATCAGTGCTAGTGAGCGTGGGGTTTACTCACTAGCTCTGATGATGTTACCTAGTCAGATAATAGAACATCAGCAAGCAAATAACCAAGATCAGAGACCACAAAGGACTCCACAGTTCAACCCTGAGCTGTGTATATTCTCCTCTTTGTCTATGGAGATTCTCAATCATCCAGGTCATGGTTGTCCCAAAGGTATTTTTTCAAAAGGCAACTGGACTTTGTTTTTTCTTGAAAGGAAAGGAAAATAAAGTTCAGTTTGCCTTTTGAAAAAGCATTTTTGGGATATATTCTCCTCTACTGATTTCCATCAATTGCCATCATCCCCCTTTGAAGGTCTGTGGAAATGTATAATTTCTAGGTTTGAATCCCCTTTCATTTAAAGTTTATTTAAATGAAATTTAAAATATTCCCGTAGCTACATTTTCGGGAAAGTTCACATTTTGCACTAAGCTATGGTAACATTTCTTCATATGAATGGGTCCATATATCACATTGTGTCTTAGTATGTTGTGTATCTCCACTCCATGTCTTGCACGGATTCACCCTGTTGAGAAAGTAAACGCTAGGGTCAAAACTCTTTCAAAAATTTATGAGAGGATGGTATTGGTATCTGGCCTTTATCCATCCCATAAAAACAAAGGTTTTGACTGGATTTTGTTGTCGGTTCCATAATTGCCAGGGATTGTTTTTTTAAAAAAATATGGATTTTGGTTGTGTTTGGCAAGCCAAAAGATCCAGTAAGATTGGCCTCCTAACCCTCCCGGCCAATCTCATCATCATCTTCAAGACTTAGCATTTATACTAGAGTGCTGACTCTTTCTAAAATGTATTTTTTTTAAAAAAAGCATTAAGATACAGAACTTGGGAACATGGACCTAGTTTCTCCTGATTGGACTATAACACACAGCCACTTGTTCCATGTCAGTCCTGGGACAACTTGGATTTGGGATATTGCCCTCAAGGTCTTCAACCTTATGCAGATATCTCCCTTCTAGATGCTGAATCTGGGTTCTCGTGCTTCCATTATTCTCCTAGGTCATATCTGTGGCCTGAGCATCAGCCGTGTGAGAATATGATTTGGGTGAAGTCAAGGAGAATGGAAGGAATCCATTGACTTCAGTTTGACATCTATTTGTCTGAAATGGTATAGGGTCTCCTACTTGAGCAGGGGGTTGGATTAGAAGACCTCCAAGGTCCCATCCAATTCTGTTATTCTGTTATTTCTGATATACATCATCTAGGACACGGGAATTTGCTCCTCCCTAACTGTGACTTCCAACTGGGACTTCCATTTTGCACTTCCACAGTCCAAAATGTAGTTCATTTTGAAGGACAAACCAAATCATCCCTGTTAATTATACTGCCTAGGTACATAAGAAAGCTGCCTTAATTTAGAAAGATGCTGTAAATTATATAATGCAAATATCCCCGAAAGAAGGGGGAGGGAATGCTCTGGGATATTATGCCTTAAAAAAAATGTGGCCACCAGGGGTGGGTTCCACTTACCTTCCCCACCGGTTCGCATCACGACATTTTGCGCGTGCGCGTTCCCTCGCGCAATTTGGCTTCCGCACATGCTCAGTAGCTGCAATCAGCCCGAAACACAGCTGAGGAGCTGATCAGCTGTGCTTCGGGCGAAGGAATAAAGGTCAGTATAAACCCGGGGGCAGGCGGGAGGGCCCTTTTCAAGCAGCAGAAGAGGAAAAACCTTCCAAACAGTAAAAAAATTGCAAAAAATTCACAAAAAAAGATGGCGGCGTCCACAGACCGGCACCAGCACTGGCCAATCCACTTCAGTGACGTCACCAGCGGGTCGCTACCGGTTCGGGTGATCTGGTCCGAACCGGTAGGAACCCACCCCTGGTGGCCACCTTATCTTTGTTTACTGGGTTTTTCAGTTCTACCCTCCCCTTCTATGACAGTTTGATCTTAAAATGCAAAAGAAGTTCTCATCATGGCCATCTGGAGACCAGCTCAACTTTTTCCATTTTGGTACTAAATAGAGCAGTGAGAAGCAGAATGGCTTCAAGAAAATGCGGCTTTTCGGCCATTCTGGAAATGATGCAAATTTCACCTCTGAGGCATCTCTCTGCTTTCGATACCGTCGACCACGGTATCCTTCTGTGTCGATTAAGGGAGCTGGGAGTGGGTGGCACCTTTTTGCGGTGGTTCTCCTCCTATCTCTCTGATCGTTCACAGTCGGTGTTGGCAGGGGGGCAGAGGTCGACCCCTAGGCCCCTTGAGTGCGGGGTGCCTCAGGGTTCGGTCCTCTCTCCCCTTTTATTTAACATCTACATGAAACCACTGGGTGAGATCATCCGACGGCATGGGGTGAGGTTTCAACAATACGCTGATGACACCCAGCTGTACATTTCCACCCCTCGTCAATTCAGTGAAGCGGTGGACGTAATAGACCGGTGCCTGGACAATGCAAGGGTCTGGATGGGAGTTAACAGACTCAAGCTAAACCCAGATAAGACCGAGTGGATGTGGATACTACCTCCGAAGGACCAGCTTGATCGTCCTTCTGTGGTTCTGGGGGGAGAA
>QLTV01004033.1:396063-406523 GCA_003457575.1 Thermophis baileyi | reverse complement strand
AAGCACATTCTTTGTTGTGCTTTTTTGATGACGCTTTTGATGTTAGGTGTCCTGCCTGGATCTCCTGATTTCCCTAGTGCTTGACAGATCTCTTTAATTTCAGACATTCTTTTTTGCAGAATTGTGATCAGGGAAAGAAACAGTTGCTAGTGGATCAGAGTGGAAATAAAATCGCTCAATCCACATTGGGTAGAGTTCCTTTACAATCTTGTTTTTAAATTCCATACAAAGCAAATGGCACTCTATCAATAATGAAGATAACTCCAAGCTTTCCCTACTGAGTTGCTTCCGGTTCAGAGCGATACTGGTCCCATTTTGGAATCCGGGGTGGGGAGAAAAACAAACCTGTCTTTCAAAAGTACTTCTAATTTTAAATTAATTCCTAGCCATGTCGGTGTGAGGAGAACATTTTGTCAGTGACAAATATAATGAAAATAAAGGCTCAGAGATCAAAACATTATGGGATGGGGATAATCCTCTTTGGCTGTTGGCACTAGAATGGAGAGTTCCATTCAATCACTTTAAATTATATTGATTTCCCTAGCCCCCTCTCTCAGCTTTCTACCTTAAATGGATTTTTCATCTCTGGAAATCGATACTATGGATCTCTTGATGTGGAAAGGTGGGGAGAGAGGCCTGCTGAAATGTGGAGCAGATGACAAAAGAAACCAAGATTGTTTCACTTGGGCTTCTTGCTTTGATGGTTCTAAAAACTGACCTGACATTTTCAGCTAGCTTTAGCCAGGAGTTTTGCAAAAGAAGCAGAACCAACCAGAGCAGGAGTCACCAACCTTTCGTACCTCAGGGACCACTAAAATTCATAATTTTAAATCCCGCGGACCACTAATATGAATTTTTTTAAAAAAGATAAATAGTATTTAGTGCAATATAAAAAATGCAAATAATTTTTCTGCGGACCACCACAATTTTCTCACGGACCACCAGTGGTCTGTGGACCACTGGTTAGTGACCACTGAACCAGAGGCAGATGTCAGAAGAACCAGCCATCAACAGGGCTGTAATTGAAACGATAGATTCGTCCCCACGTAGGTATAGCTTTTAGTTTCAAAGCTTAACATTCTAAGGAGGAAATGACCTACTCCGAGTATTAAGTTTTCTAAGCTTGTTTTGAGCTTGGAACACAAACGCTGTTGTTTTGTCCAGAGCGTCAAATTCCAAAAGTATCTGAGTTGCATTCTTTCAGAGTTTGGTACTGTTCTGAAGCTTTATGACTGGTTGTTTCATTATTTGTCTTCCAGCCTAACCAATCAAGGCACAGAGACCAATAGCAATAGCACTTAAACTTATATACAGCTTCGTTCTGCTTTATAACACTCTCTATCTGTATGTATTTTGTATTTGTTCAAGTTTATGTTTGTCTTATTATTTTTTTATTCTTATTTTTCTTTTCTTTTTTTGTATTTGTATTTTGTATTTGTGGTTTTTTTTAACATTGGAAAATGGTTAATAAAAATTATTTTTTTAAAAAAAAACACTCTCTAAGCGGTTTACAGAGTCAGCATATTGCCCCCCAACAATCTGGGTCCTCATTTTACTGACCTTGGAAGGATGGAAGGCTAAATCAACCTTGAGCTGGTCAGGATCAAACTCCTGGCTGTGGGCAGAATCTGCCTGTAATGCTGCATTCTAACCACTGCGCCGCCGCCAGTTCTGTCTATGTGGCTACTCATTTGGACTGGATAGTGCTGTGATGGCGAACCTATGGCACGCATGCCACAGGTGGCACGCGGAGCCATATCTGAGGGCATGCGAGGCGTTGCCCTATGTCAGTTCCAGCACGCATGTGTGCACTGGCCAGCTGATTTTCGGCCTTCCGGAGGGTGGGGGGAGGCCATTTTCGCCCTCCCCAGGCTTCAGGAAAGCCTCTGGAGCCTGTGGATGGCAAAAAACGGACCCAATGGGCCTACCGGAAGTTCGGAAACGAACTTCCGGTAGGCCCGTTGGGCCGTTTTTCGCCCTCCCCTGGCTTCAGGAAAGCCTCCGGAGCCTGGGGAGGGTGAAAAACAGCCCAACGGGCCTACCAGAAGTCCAGAAGCTTCAGTGAGGCCTGTGCGCATGCGCGGGGGGGGCAGCGCGAGGGGGTAGTGCGTGCATGCGTGGGTGGGAGGGCATTGCATTATGGGTGTGGGCACGCGCACGCGCGCTATTGCGCTCATGCGCACCCTTTTAGCACCCAAGCAAAAAAAGGTTCGCCATCACTGGGATAGTGTGATAGGTAGAGACAGTATGATATGCAGTGCTGGCACAAGGCATCATTACCAAGCACATGGCTTAGGTCTGAAGTATCTTTGGACTAAGCTCTGGTTTTGCATTTCAGTAGATGGAGGAAGACCATTTGTAACTATATGCCTGCCTCCCTGATAGGAAGATTACAATGGATGGTTTGCTGGTCCTGTGTGTAGCTTGCAAAAGGTGCATTTTGGTAAGTAAGAGAAAAGACTGCAGAGAATGCAAAAGACTTATTTGTGTCTCTGCATTGTCTGCAAAGTATTGCTAATGCTGCAAGATTTAAGAGGTAAATGCAAAGACCACAGTTTGGGGCACATTGATGAACTTGGTTGGACGTGTTTTCCCCCTGTACATTCTTAGGTAGCCGGCTGACGTTGAGCCTGCATCAACATTTAGTACATTTAGAATTATAATAGATTTAGAATTACAGAAACATCTGGGTGATGTCAGGCCCCCAAGAACCAAGAATAACATATGGAGTTACTTCTGAGCAGTCTCTATTATTGTTCACCTACAGACGGAATCTTGCCAGACTAAAGTAACTATCTGCATAACTATAGATATACTCTGTGAACTGGTAGGGAGAGGCTCTCTTAGCCCTCTTCTGCCTTATCAGACTTTCCAAGTTCCATTGCCTCTTTACCCTTTGGGAAGCAGCCCCTCTGTTCTGGAGCTCCAGACTACATTCCACCACAGGAATAAGTTGGGTCAGTGGATCCTTAATGTATTTTGACATCTGTGCATGCTCTTTTGCTCTGTTAATGGATTATTATCATTGCTAAAATGTTGCATGCCCTCATATTATTTTTGTAAAAAGGGGGGGGACAAAGGTAGAAGAAGCTCTATACTTCAGTGGGGGGTATCTGTCTTCAAAACCATTATCTGATGCCATGGATTTGTGGCTTCCATTATAAAGCCCTTCAATAGTGACTGAAAAGAAAATGAGAACATACTGCACCTTTGTACAGATGTTAGCAGGTATAAAATGACTCCAGTGAGCATTCAACACTTATTTAATTCACCAACAAAATAAACTGATGTTAGCAGTCACCACACAGCTCAAAACTGTAGGGAGGACAAAGAAAAAAGACCGAATTTGAGACTGATCTCCTCTTTCCCCTTTAGATTTGTTATCTTAGGAATGCATGAGTGGAATACAAATTGATGCGATTCCTCCTTTCCAGCACAAGGAAGCTTTGGGAATGAACTGCAGGAATTTGCAAAAGCTTTCACTGTTCCTTGAAAGAAGTGAAGAGTTCCTGGAAGCTAGAAAGCCAAAGTAGATAATAACCACTAAAAAATCTTTAACCTGAAACTGTCTACCATTGACCTCACCCCATTCCTAAGAGGTCTATAAGGGGCGTGCATAAGCGCACCAGCGTGCCTACCGTCCCTGTCCTAAAGTCCCCATGTATTCGAAAAATATGTACTCAAAACCATGTTTGTACTTATTATATACTCATATTAATGTTTATACTTTGCTGTAATCATATACATGCTTGACAAAATAAATAAATAAAATAAAATAATAAAATAATATAAAATAAAATAAAATTAAATAAAATAAAATAATAAAATAAAATAAAATAAAATAAAATAAAATAAAATAAAATAAAATAAATCTTGAGCTAAATCTAAGTTAAGTCAATTTGATCTTCAGAGTGGAGCAAGTTGGGAGCTAAATCAATTGGCAAGGACTGAGCTTAGTGGCTTCGTGTTTGTTTGGAGCAGTGTTTTTCAACCTTGGCAACTTTAAGATAGTTGGACTTCAACTCCAAGTATGCTGGTTGGGGAATTCTGGGAGTTGAAATCCACCTGGTTTAAAGTTGCCAAGATTGAGAAACATTGGTTTGGAGTTGTTTTGTCTGTCTGTCTGTCTGTATGTATGTATGTCAGTCTCTGTATGTCTGTCTCTGTCTCTGTCTGTCTGTCTGTCTGTCTATTGCAGAAAAAAACCACGGAGTAATTCTAATTGCAAAATTGGAACGCTCCAACCTTATTCATTGTCACCTGAATTGTTCTGTCCATTTTGCATCTAACAAAAAAAAAAATTAAGCTTAAGAGAGAGATCTGATATCCCTCCGGCCTTGAAAAGAAGAAACCAACGTATCTTCTGCCGTTGAGATGCCACCCCTGGAGCATAGGATCCTTCTTTAATCTTTATAACAGGTTCTATTGATTCTAGAGATTTTTAAAAAAAATCTCTTTCTGCGCTGGTGGAAAGCTGAAATAAAAATGAATGACTGAAAACTTGCTTTCCATTAATGTGCTGGAAAGCACTTTTCAATCTGAGCAAGAGGCCATTTTTTTTCTGAGAAAAATCAAAGGAAAAAGAACTTACTTGGAAGCAACATTACTGAACAGCGCACGTACTAAAAATATTATGAACACCGTAAAGAAGGTTTCAACAAAAGAGAGAAAGCTGTCATGCTGTTTATTCTAGAGGTCCTTTGGAGGTAGCATCTGCAAAAGTGCATAAACAAAACCAAAATCATACCAATATGGACTTGATGGTTGAGTTCAGATGATGTTTGCAACCCAGTTATGTTGCTTTTTGGATGTACACAAGCCCTGAATTATAAAGTATCTGAATGCTTATATCCCCACCCCCAAAGAAAAACCTGATAGGTTACATAAATGAATTTTTTTTGCTACCTCTTCTTCCTTCAGACTCAAATTTCATTTATCAGACTGTTGTCTAGGCTGCAGCTCTTCCTCCAGTCCCCCCAAGGTCATTCCTTGTCAGACTCCAAAGCAAGAATGGCATGTGGTGATTCTCCCAAGCTGAGATCCTTATTGTTTTCACACCTGTAGACAGAATCTTGCCAGACTGAAGGCTCAAACCATCTAAATCTACAATATGCTGACCGGCTCAAGGTTGACTCAGCCTTCCATCCTTCCGAGGTGGGTAAATTGAGGATCCAGATTGTTGGGGGCAATATGCTCACTCTGTAAACCGCTCAGAGAGGGCTGTAAATCTCTATGAAGTACCGTAGTATATACCGTATTTTTCGGAGTATAAGACGCACCTTTTTCCCCCCAAAAAGAGGGTGAAAATCTGGGTGTGTCTTATACTCCGAATGTAGCCCCGCCCAGCCTCTCAAACGGAGGTTTCAGAGGCTGAAAAAAGCCTCTGAAACAGAGCTTCAGAAAAAAAGCCTCTCAAATGGAACTTCAGAAAAAAAGCCTCTGAAACGGAGGTTTAAGAGGCAGAAAAAAAAGCAAGGCACAGAGCTCACAACCAACGAACCTGTTGCTAAAATTCACCTCTGAGAACAGCTGATTGGGGGTATTCTGAGATCACGATCCACCCACCAATCAGCTTTTTTCTTATTTTCCTCCCCAAAAACTAAGGTGCGTCTTATACTCCGGTGCGTCTTATACTCCGAAAAATACGGTAAGTACTAGTGCTAGTTTTATACTCTGTAAGCTGTTAGAGAGGAGCTGTCTTCACCCTCTTTCTCTTAAACATAGGCTGAGTTGCCTCTTACTCCTCGGGAATCCACCCCCTCCCTCCTGGGAATCCACTGTCTTACTACATTCCATCACATTCCTACATACCAGAGGTGGATTTCAGCAGGTTCTGACCAGTTCTGGAGAACTGGTAGTGGAAATTTTGAGTAGTTCAGAGAACCGGTAGCGGAAATTTTGAGTAGTTCGGAGAACCGGTAGCGGAAATTCTGAGTAGTCCAGAGAACCGGTAAATACCACCTCTGACTGGCCCCGCCCCCATCTATTCTCTGCCTCCCGAGTCCCAGCTGATCGGGAGGAAATGGGGATTTTGCAGTAACCTTCCCCTGTCATGCCCACCAAGCCATGCCACGCCCACCAAACCACGCCCACAGAACCGGTAGTAAAAAAATTTGAATCCCACCACTGCTACATACGGTTCATTCGTATGGTTTAAGGTCTTTCTGCTTTTTATGTCCATTGTGCACACGACATACATAAACACCAGGTGGCTCTTCATGGCCATTACCTAGATATTTTTGACCCCCAACCCAAGGATACCTCTATTCTGCAGGATCCAATCTGGGTCGGTCACCAGGGACAGAGGTTTTGTCTTTCGAGCTTTCGGACTCGAGCTGGAGCCCATCCTCAGGGAACTCCTGTCTAGCAGAGTGCGTATTTTGGGCTATTCTGCATGTGGTATTTATATGAGCCGCGGTGGCGCAGGGATTAGAATCAGAGGTGGTATTCAGCCGGTTCAGACCGGTTCGGGCGAACCTGTAATGGCGACCTAGTAGTGGCGACCTGCGGATGGGCCCGCCCACCCACCCCCGCGCTATGCCATCCTATTTAGGCTCATTTTGAAGTCGCGCGTACGCGTGCAAGCTGTACACGCAAAGTGCATGCGCAGAAGGCTGCGTGCATGCACAGAAGGCGCGCGCATGACCGAAGCAAGCGTGCACGCACACATGCTCACATTTGCGAACCAGTAGGGAAAGTAAGTGTATACCACCCCTGGTTAGAATGCAGTACTGCAGGCTAATTCTGCTGCCTGCCATCTGCCTTCAATTTGGCAGTTCGAATCTCACCAGGCTCAAGGTTGACTCAGCCTTCCATCCTTCCGAGATGGGTAAAACGAGGACCCAGATTGTTGGGGTCAATAGGCTGACTCTGTAAACCGCTTAGAGAGGGCTATAAAGCACTGTAAAGCGGTATATAAATCTAAGTGCTATTGCTATATGGTGCCTGGTTGTGTGTGGCTTTTCAGTTGTCGAATGGGGTGTTGATGGCTGGCTATTAAGTTGTTGGCTGTTGTTTCCTTGTCCTTGCCAAACTCTTGCCTCCTAAGTACTTTATAAACTGGTGGTAAATCAGCACTCTTGTTGACTGACAAGGGGCCCATTTCCCAAGTTTCAATCATTATTCATTCCAGTAGAAAGAAGTCCCCTGAGGATGGGCTCCAGCACCAATCCGAAAGCTCAGAAGACTAAATCTCTGTTCCCGGTGACCGACCCAGATTCAATCTTGCAACATTATCCCAGGACACATATATTCACCTTCTAGTCATACCTCTATGCTCCACATTGTCCTAAGGCTTTAAATCTTCACTGCCACTTTTCAAAAACAGCGCCCCTTCGCTTCGTTCTGCACTACTTTTCAAGTATTTTGCCTGGAATGACACAGATTCAAGATGAAAGCAATAAAACCCATTGGGGGTATATTGTACCTGAAGGAAGACTGTGTATGCATTTTTGACAAGCCGCTTATTTGCTTAACACGATGGCTAAATGATTCTCAGGGTCTTTGCTTTCGTAGGAGGCTTTAAATCTAAGAGGATGATGATATTTAATTATGCCTCTTGCGAAAAAGCCCAAAATGCGCAAAGGGGGGGGGAAAAGTGATTTATTTCTATACGCCTTGATTGAGCAATGGGCTCAGCAAACCCAGAGGCTCGAAGTTCATTACAGAAATGGAAAATGTAATCTCTGGTTTCTTTTTACACGGTCCAGTGGGAAATGTACAAAAGAACTACTTGTCTGAGAACTCATTGATTTCTCCCATATTATCACAAAAGGAGCATTGGGTTTTCCTCTTGGGGTGGGGGGGAAGGGGAGGAAATCTTAGTGGAGGAAAAACTAGTCCATGAAGTCACCAAGAATAGGTTTGACTTGTTTTCAGCTGATAAATGAGTTACAATGAATGGCACCAGAAGGCCAGACAAGAAGCAATGGATGGAAACTAATCAAGAAGAGAAGCAATCTGGAACTAAGGAGAAATTTCCTGATAGTGAGAACAATTAATTAGTGGAAGGGCTTGCCTTCAGAAGTTGTGGGAGCTTCATCACTGGAGGCTTTTAGGAAGAGACTGGACAGCTGTTTGTCTGGAATGGTACAGGGTCTCCTGCTTGAGTGGGGGATTGGACTAGAAGACCTCCAAAGTCCCTTCCAACTCTATTATTTTGTTGTTCTGACCCACCTCATATTAACTGTGGCTCTCCTTTGTTCGGTAGGGTAGAGTAATTGTTAAAGATCCTAAGTAACTAATCAATGTCTTTGGGTGGTAGGGGTTCTTATTTTTTTCTATTGGAAAGCTCCTGTTGAGGAACGAGTTGTAAATCTGCCTTTACTTTCAAAATTATCTGGAAAAATTATCTGAAACCCTCAATCGAAACAGGGGTAGGTAACCTGCAATTCAAACTCCTATTTCCCTGCCTCCTGGAACCCTTTCTCACCTCAATTGCTGGAAATCAGTGAAAGTTTCTTGCGTTAAAAGAAACCGCAGTGTAATCCTAAAAATAGGCATAACAGATTTTTTTTTAAGAAAACAGAAATTCACACTTTTCCCCTGCCCTGCGTCAGGCCAAATGGAAAATGTAGCTTCTGCCAATGTGCATGATGGTATAGCTCCTCCTACTTTATGACTTTGTCCCGCCCCCTTGCACCCATCCCATGTCAAGGGTGGTTCTTGCCCACCAAAATAATTCTGTTTTGTGTGATAGTGCAGCAATAATTTGATGTGTGTATACTGTACAAACAGCAGCCTGGAGATCTGACACTTCATCTGACATGCGTACACAGCTTTCTGAGCTCTGCTGTTAATTAACGGATTGCCTTTCTAATTAATAAAAGAATGTATCTGGTCTAAGGAAAGCTACACTTCATTCTTGAGAAGTTTCTTCAAAGTCCTGTTAATTGTCATCCGTGTCCTTGGGGAACCTCAAATTTTAAGGCTGCTTTAAGAGAGCTGCTCTCTCTCTCTCGCTCTCTCTCTCTCTCCCTCTCTCCCTCTCCCTCTCCCTCTCCCTCTCCCTCTCCCTCTCCCTCTCCCTCTCCCTCTCCCTCTCCCTCTCCCTCTCCCTCCCTCTCCCTCTCTCCCTCTCTCCCTCTCCCTCTCTCCCTCTCCCTCTCCCTCCCTCTCCCTCTCCCTCTCTCTCCCTCTCTCCCTCTCCCTCTCCTTCTCCCTCCCCCCCCTCTCTTTTCCCCCTCCAAGAATGCAAATCATATAAAGGAGATATGAGAAAGGAATGTGAAAAGCTTTGTTTGGAATAGGTGTTGCATTCTAAAAACCTCCCTGTTAATCAGAGCAATTACTAGATGCAAAGGCAATAGAGAAGGTGGCTCTGGGGCTGGCCCTCTGTGATGCATCTGTCAAAATTATTTAGCAGGTGACACTTCACATAAAGTGACACCTTTCTTGGGAGTTGAACAATAATGAGCAGTCAGTTGGCAGCAGATTAACGTGCTCAACCGTAGGGGACAATAGCAGTAGCCAGCATTCCAACCCTGAAAATGTTTCTGTCTTTGTGCACTTAATGCTGGTGGAGAAATGTTTTTAGTCACAAATACTGGCAACCTGAGATTTCCTTTCCCAGCCAAGGAGCTTGGGTGAGTATCCCTCTTGAATTCCCTTACTTCTCAGCTTTGTCTCATTTTTCATTCTTGGATAGTGTCAGTGATGTCCCAGATCCTCCCCCATTAAGATGTTGGCGGGGGTTTAAGGGCAGATTGTTTTGTGTAGCTTTCAGGAGATTTCATATTTGACTTCTGGCAGAATAAAAGAGTTGGAAGGGACCTTGGAGGGCTTCTAGTCCAACCCCCTGCTCAAGCAGGAAACCCTATGCCATTTCAGACAAATGGTTGTCCAATCTCTTCTTAAAAACTCCAGTGTTGGACCACTTACAACTTCTGGAGTCAAGTCATTCCACTGATTAATTGTTTCAACTGTCAGGAAAATTCTCCTTAGTTCTAGGTTGGATCTCTTCTTGATTAGTTTCCATCCACTGCTTCTTGTTCTGCCTTCAGGTACCTTGGAGAATAGGTTGGCCCCTTCTTCTTTGTGGCAGCCCTTTAGATATTGGAGCATTGCTATCATGTCAACCCTAGTCCTTCTTTTCATTAAACTAGACATACCCAATTTCTAGAAGAGGCTCAGAAAAAGCTCCTTTCTAGAAGTCAGCACCAAAGAATGATCAACATACTTCTTGCTTTAGGAGAGTCTCAGGACAATGGTTAGAAGACACAAAATTACCGTACTTATTTTGCTCACTCGCCTCTCCCATTCCCTCTTATAAGTATACAAATAATTTCCTTCCTTCCTTCCTTCCTTCCTTCCTTCCTTCCTTCCTTCCTTCCTTCTTTCTCTCCCTCCCTCCTTCCTTCCTTCCTTCCCTAGAAGCATAATCATTGTTCCTTCCTTCCTTCCTTCCTTCCTTCCTTCCTTCCTTCCCTCTCTCCCTCCCTCCTTCCTTCCTTCCCTAGATT
>QLTV01004033.1:374007-391764 GCA_003457575.1 Thermophis baileyi | reverse complement strand
GAGGGAGGGGGGAGGGAGAGAAAAGAGTTAAGGCTTATGCAATGCATCACAAATGCCCAGAGAGAGAGAGAGAGAGAGAGAGATGAGAGAGGGAGATACCTATTTCCCATAGAAAACAAAACATGGGGAGCCACAAAACCTGGGTAGGTGTGGCTGGGGTGTGTGTGTGTCATGTGACTGGGTGGGAGTGAGTGACGTTGAGTTGGCCACGCCCACCCAGGTTTTGTGGCTCCCGTTTTGTTTTCTGTGGGAAACGGGCCCAAGTGGCTCTTTGAGTGTTTAAGGTTGCGGACCCCTGGTCTAGTTTATTGAAAAGAAGGACTAGGGGAGACATGATAGCAGTGTTCCAATATCTCAGGGGCTGTCACAAAGAAGAGGGAGTCAAGCTATTCTCCAAAGCACCTGAGGGTAGGACAAGAAGCAATAGGTGGAAACTAGTCAAGGAGAGAAGCAACTTAGAACTAAGAAGGAATTTCCTGACAGTTAGAACAATTAATCAGTCTCTTCCAACTCTGTTATTTCTATTTCTAATCACCTGGGCAATAGTAGGAAGATGGGTAAGAATCAGCTAGGAGTAGAGGTTGGATCCATGATCATCAAGGACCAGAGCTGCAGTTGGCTTTGGCTGTGTTCTCAAAAGAAGCACTCCCATGAGTAAGTTACATTTCAGTTGAACTGAATCTTATGGTTTAGGCATTCATGGAAATCCAGAAGTTACCCATATAAGCTGAGTTTGCACAATACACTAATCTTAAGCTATATACGTAACACCAGAGGTCCGACCCAAGAGTTGGATTCGCACATTGTGCTAACCATACTTAGCTAGTTATGTTGTGTGAACTCATCCAGTTCAGGTTGTCACTAAATCATAAATAAAGAAAACCTCGGTTAACACCAACATGTAATATCTTGAAGATAAGACCATCCTAAGACTTCCTTTCCTGTTCCTTGTATTCAACCTCTAGAACAGGGATCTTCAAACTTAGCATTTTTAAGACTTGTGGACGTCAACTCCCAGAATTCCTCAGGCAGTTTAACAAGTCCACAAGTGTTAAAATTGCTAAGTTTGGAGACCCCTGCTCTACAAGAGTGGCCCAAACTATCTGTAGGAAGGCACTATTCAGGTGAGAAAGTCCTATTCTCTTAATCCCACTGGCTAATATTTCAGGAAGGGTTTTTTGCAGGGGAGGGGCAGCCTTCATTAATCTGGGCACCTGTGTGGTCTTGGACTTAGCAATAGCAATAGCACTTAGACTTATATACCGCTTTACAGTGCTTTACAGCACTCTCTAAGCGGTTCACAGAGTCAGCATATTGCCCCCAACAATCTGGGTCCTCATTTTACCCACCTCGGAAGGATGGAAGGCTGAGTCAACCTTGAGCCGGTGAGATTTGAACCGCTGAACTGCTGAACAGTCAGCTGAAGTAGCCTGCAGTACTGCACTCTAACCACTGCGCCACCTCGGCTCTTCCAGCTTTTTCAGCAATGGCCATGTTTACTGGAGAATTCCAGAAGTCCATACATCTGGAGGATAAACCCATTGGGGATAACTGAAGCCATCTTGCTCAATGAATTTCTAAAACGGCACCTACACGGTGTCTATAGAATATTACTTTTTTCTCCTTAAAAACCTCTTAGCATTCTTGCTGATGGTTCACTCACCATCTGGATCAGGTATTTCTCATGACTTTCCATCAAAAGAAACTCTACTCAAATCACACCAATTGTTTAGAAAAGATAAAATAGGTAATCCACACATGTGTTATGTGCATAATCTACAGACACGATTTCTTGCATCTTTATAGGCAGAAGAAACTGGTAGTAGTACCATCCTCAACACAGCTACAGAGTTGAGATAACCAAGATATTGGCAGAAGTTCATCACGGAACCTCCCCATCATGAATGGGTGTGAATGAAGCGGTCCAGAAATTCCATGAAAAGCAATGATCAGTCACTCATCAAAGTTCTTGTTTGGAGTCTTCAACGAGGATTTCATCCACTTTCATATCTGTTTCAGACACAGGGACCATATGGCATACTTGTTCTTGGAAAGCTAAGGCAATTGTGTACGGTTTTCCTTTCGGATGCTGCAGGCATCGTTGGAGGTAGGTATCATAATACCCTTTTCCTCTTCCCAGCCTGTTCCCCGTTTTGTCAAAACCAAGTCCTGGCATCAGGATGAGATCCAAACCATCTGTGGAAGAGAAAGGAAATATTTGGGGTCAGTTGACATCAAACTAACTTTTCATTTTTCAATTTCGTTTTCTTCCTGATCTGTCCAAGAATTGAGGTGTGTGTGTTTTCCCCCAGTTTAAAAAGCTGGTTAAGTTGGATTTCCAGCTCATGGCAATGCAACCTGTCAGAGATTAGGGGGCTGTGCTTGATAATGTGGGGAGATGTAAAAGCTGCAGTGGCAGGGAGGAAGATAATGTAAAATAAGTGAGGTTGTATCACTCACGTGAATAAGGTTGGGATATGTTTCTTTTGGTCTGGGACATGGGTGTCAAACTTGTGGCATCACGTTGCCGTCACATGATGTATCGCGACATTTTTTTTCCCTTCGCGGAGCTGGGGTGGGCACGGCATGTGTGTGACACATTCGGCCTGAGGGCCACCAGTTTGACACCCCGGGTCTGGGAGGAGGCAGAGAGAGAGACAGACAGACAGACAGAGAGACAGACAGACAGACAGACAGACAGAGGGCAATGGGGGCAATATGCTGACTCTGTGAACCGCTTAGAGAGGGCTATAAAGCACTGTAAAGCGGTATATAAGTCTAAGTGCTATTGCTATTGCTACACAGTCATTAGCCTCACTCTACTGACCTTCACCTTAGCCTAAATCATCCAGAAATCTTCTTGATGAGGAAAAGACAAATAAATTAGGCACATCATTGTTCCATCTATAAAAGTATTTTAGAATGCTGTATATCACAATTTGGGCCAATCATTCTCTCTCACAGACTTACAGGGGCATGATGGAAATGTGTGCGTATGAGTCTATGTGTTTGTGCCTTTGAGTTAGTGTAGACTCCTTGCAGCTACCTGGATCAGTCCTTGCCGTTTTCTTGACAAGATTTCAGAAGTGGTTTGCCATTGCCTCCTCCCTAGGGCTAAGACAGAGTGACTGGCCCAAGGTCACCCAGGTGACTTTGTAGCTAAAGACGGACTAGAACTCACAGCCTCCCGTTTCTAGCCCAGTGCCTTAGCCCACTGCACCAAATGGGATCTCATGTGCGTCGTAACCGTTTCTCTATCCTTATCATTTAAAAGTATTTAATGCATTTCTTATCACCCTAATCATTCCAATGTCCTGGAGCAGCACACCTATGTACTAAACAGCCCCCTCGAGAATAGAAAGCAAAATTAACACAAGGCCATATGAAAAGCAGAAAGCATAGTAAGACTGGGGTGGGGAAATATTCAGTATATTGAAAACGCTTTGCTAAAAAGCCTCTGTCCATAAAGCAAGATTGAGCAGGCATTAGAAAAACTCCTAAGCAATTTTCTCTGGGAAGACCTTCTACAAAAGGAACGGAAGCTGTGAAAAGCTCCTTTTCTTTCTGACGTTTACTTTTATTGTATTAAAACTCACATACCAAAGATTATTAAGGCAACTGGCTAAATATATGTAGACGTATTTGTATAGGAGGCATGCTGATAACTGCAATAAACAAACATCAACAGATTATTTTTTTTAAAAAAAGGCACATAAACAACTAAACACCCCTGGCAGACTTGCATATAGTAACAGCTAAATATTATCGTAAAACTATTTTTTTTTCCACATTTTGCTCTAATTTCTTTTTGTCTTTTGATTTTTGCACTCCGCTGCACAAAGATGTCCCTCTTGTTTTCACATTTTTTTTTAATTCCATCTAAATAAGTTTCTCATCTCTAATGCTGAGGGTTTTTTTAAAGGGGAGAAGTTGGCTAAGTGAGGATAGCTGCAACAGCAAGCCATTTATCTCCCCCTCCAAGTTTTTTCACGGTAATAATTCCACAGTTGATCTATTGCGTGTTCCATAAGATAAAATCTCAGTTTGTGCACTTAATATATATTTGCTTTTTCCTGGGGGGAGGGAGGGGGGGTTGGCAAAGGGAAAGGAAACAGCTACAATTACTGAAGCATTTGTTTGGATGTCAAAAATGGAATAAAGATTTAATTGCAGATCAACCCCTGGTTGAGAAACATCAAGCTCTCAGCATGGACCTGTCAGTATTATCAAGAGCCTTCTGGATGGAACCCTGAAATTGCAATTTAAACTAGTGAATTTTTTTCCCCAGCTCGCAGAAGTGGTTTCTTCCCCCCCACTTTCACACTTGAAAGTAGATAGCTTGTTAAAAGATTGTTTTTGTATGTAGTTAGTGATGAGGAGGCCAGAGAACATACAGTATAGCAATAGCAATAGCACTTAGACTTATATACCGCTTTACAGTGCTTTACAGCCCTCTCTAAGCGGTTTACAGAGTCAGCCTATTGCCCCCAACAATCTGAATCCTCATTTTACCCACCTCGGAAGGATGGAAGGCTGAGTCAACCTTGAGCCGGTGAGATTTGAACTGCCAAATTGCAGGCAGTCTGCAGTCAGCAGAAGTAGCTGCACTCTAACCACTGCGCCACCGTGGCTCATATGTAAAAGTTAATCTGCAGATTCTTGGTTTCTACTTCCTTCCATTTAATACTAATGGGGAAAAAATTAAAGGGAGTGGTGCCTTCAATGGAAGAGGTGTTGGAGAGATAGTGTAGGAGATGACCAGGCTGAGCCCGAGAGAGGGGTCAAACACGTCATAAGTCTTGAGTCCCTTTGTGCCCAAGAGATCTAAGTCCAACCCACCTTGAATTCAGTTGACTGTAATCTACCATCAATCTGCTTTGACCGTTAGTAGTTCAGATTCTTGTAGAGAGTGTTAGCACACAATAAACCTATATTCACTGGTGGCACAGTGGTTATAATGCACTATTGCAGGCAAACTCTGCCGACTGCCAGGAGTTCGATTCTGACCGGCTCAAGGTGGATTCAGCCTTCCATCCTTCCACGGTCAGTAAAATGAGGAGCAAGATTGTTGGGGGCAATATGCTGACACGGTAAACTACTCAGAGAGTGTGGTAAAGCACTATGGAGCAGTAAATAAGTCTAATTGCTATTGCCATTGCTCTTCATTTGAACTGCCTGGACTCCTGATTTCCAACAGTTATACAGTTAAACATTGCCACTAGATCAAGCCCCCTCCAGCACCAGAAGTGGGTTCCTACCGGTTCTAACTGGTTCTTTAGAACCGCTAATAACTCGGCGATGATGTCATGGAGCCGGTTCCATCAGTGTCTCCGTGGGCGCCGCGAGCTTGGATTTTGCTGCTGCGCATGCGCAGAAGCGAACTTTTGCTTCTGCTCTTGAAGCCATTTTAAAGTCTATTACTATAAAGGTAAAGTTAAATGTTCCCCTCGCACATACGTGTTAGTCGTTCCTGACTCTAGGGGGTGTTGCTCATCTCCATTTCTAAGCCGAAGAGCCAGCACTGTCTGATGACGATTCCATGGTCATGTGGCCGGCATGACTAAATGCTGAAGGCGCACGGAACGCTGTTACCTTCCCACCAAGGTGGTCCCTATTTTTCTACTTGCATTTTTACATGCTTTCGAACTGCTAGGTTGGCCGAAGCTGGGACAAGTAACAGGAGCTCACTCTGTTATGCGGCGCTAGGCGGGTCTCGAACCGAACTGCCGACCTTTCTGATCGACAAGCTCAGCGTCTTAACCACTAAGCCACCACATCCCCATAGCACTTTCAATAAGGAAGGTCAACTCGCCCACCCAAGTGAAATTTCAAAGAAATTCTCTAGCTCCCCGTGAATAAGGTAGGAAACCAGAAGCTTCTTTCATGGGAAGAGAAATTTGGAATAAATTCAGTAGTGATGTTTCTGCCATCCTGCCCTCAAACCTCAAAGGGACCGGCTTTTGCCGCTGTTCCATCTGCTTTCAGAATTGATGCAGTTGTCTCGGCCAGGAAGAGCGAAGGAACGGGCTGGCATTCTGAGCCTCTGCTGCATTTTAAAGGCAACTATATGTAGGTCTGGTTTTTCTCTCTCTACGGAGGAGTATTTGCCAAGGGGACATTTGAAACAAATGAGGCAGCACGAGTTAGAGCAGCCCATTGGAACAAACTTATCATCTCAACTTTTTTTTTTTAAAAAAATTTGTAGCAGAGGAAAACTTTTGGAGCAAGAAAACAGAAAAAGTCCAACCGATATACAGTAGCGGTCAGGGAGGTAGATATGCAAGCTGAATGTATCAAAAATAATACTAGAATGCTAGTATTGAATGCTAGTACTAGAATAATACTAGAATAATAGAATGTAGGAAATGATCGGGCCATCTGGTCTGAAGATGATGAGGGAAAAGGCTCACCTGAGCGTATTTTTGGGAGGGAGGGAGGGAGGGAGTGTACTCACAGGAGAAGGGTTGAATATTTTCTTTACTGAAAGAAATATTGGAAGAGTTTGCTATTTTCTTGTGTTTTTAAATTGAAAGAAGTATTGGCAGAATTTGCTATTTGTGTGTGTGTGTGTGTGTGTGTGTGTGTGTTTAATCTGGGTTAAAGTTATTTTAGAAATACACTGTATTTGTTTTGCTTTTTCTACTTCAGAATGGCAAGAAACGATTCTGTTTGTTTATGTATAGCCCAATCTTGCAGTTTGGTTTGGAAGTTTCAAATAAAACAACAAAGCACGAATAGAAAATAAATACGGAGTAATATTTATAAAAATAGGAAAACTGAAATATAAATAAAGTAATGGTCTCGGCAGTAGCATCCCTTAAAGTTTACTACAATCCAGATTCCTGTGGATTTCAGTGGTTTCCTTCCATGTATCTTTTTTTGCTTTTTCATTTCAAAACAAGAATATATACTTTCTCCCAAGTATGCCGAAGACTGTAAAATTTAAAGGAACTCTTTAAATATTGGAATACAAATTATTTAATACAACCAGGTCTGTGGCGGCACAGTGGTTAGAATGCAGTATTGCAGGCTGACTCTGCCCACTGCCAGGAGTTCGATCCCGACCAGCTCAAGGTTGACTCAGCCTTCCATCCTTCCGAAGTGGGTCAAATGAGGACCCAGACTTTTGGGGGCAATAGGCTGACTCTGTAAACCGCTTAGAGAGGGCTGTAGAGCACTGTGAAACAGTATATAAGTCTAAGTGCCATTACTATTGAATGCAGGTGCAAAGATGGAATTGATAGCAAATTTCTACTGTATGCCCATCCAACTGCGTTAAGTAATTCATACAACAGCTCGGTGCGAGTGATTAAAACTCTGAAAAATTATGGTTGTATCTGAATGGCTTCTTTTAATGCTCACATTGATGAGAAGTGGTCCCTGGATGTGCTTTCCATCAACTCAGCACATGATTTGACACCATCATAAAGAGGAGTCAGCAGGGGGCATAAGTGGTTTTTTTTTTTTTACCCACATCTCTTTCCTTATTACGCAACCTTTTTAGCTTAACATCTCCAGCCTGGAACTAAATTGCTTCCTCTCACTTAATTATTTCTCTTTCTGGCTGGGAGCTGCAATTTATTTGTATATTGGTATCAATGCACTTGGATGAGTACTCTATATGTAATTACTGTCAGGGCGTTTTCATAGATTCTGCCAGGGCTGTTCTGTTGAATTGATTAAAAAAAAAAGTGAAATGAATTATTTGTGAGAAAAAGGAGAACAGCCAATCCACTCCTCCTTTGATTAATAGGGACTAAGCATCCCAAAATGTTGGGTGCAGGTCTTTGCTGTAATAGAGGCATTTGACTGTTCAATTCAGAGATTTGACTTGAAGGCAATTTGACTGAATCCACAAATTAAGTCAGATTTCCAAACCGAAGCAGCAAAGCGTTGGAACTGTTGAATCAAATAAGAGAGTTTTGCACATAGAATCATAGAGCCATAGGGCTGGAAAAGACCTTGGAGGTCTTCCGTTCCAACCCCGAGTGCCCAAGGCAGCAGTCATATGCAGAAACATTTTTTCCTTCCCCTGGATTGATCCTCTCAATTCCAATTCAAGTCCAAATCAGATTGCAAATCTAGATTCATTGATTTAAATCAGATCGTGTTTGGTTTACACACCCCTAACATGCAATTTATATTTTAGGCCAAGCTGCATACTACTATACGCTACCACGGGTGACTGTATCCAAGCGTGTAGCTTCTTCTCGGTGTCTGTTCCTTTATCAGACAGACGTTGTATAGACTTTCTGCCTTTTAAGGAAGATTTTAAGGAGTGCTTTATGTCTCAATCTCTCTCCCCAAAAATCAGAACCATTCTTGGGTCTGACTCTGGAAAAGGCCATGCTAATCCTTAAGTATGCATGAGATTTATAATGCTAGTTTGGAAACACAGAATTAAAGAATTGTTGGCTTTGAGATTGTACCCAATGGAGGACTTTCAATATCAGAAAGAAAGATATTGTTCCTACAATAATCCACTCCTGCTTTCTTCATCTGTGTTTTATGATTCTTGTTGTGCTTGACTTCCATACAAGTAGTTTGATTCAAAATAAGGCTGTTTCCAAAAATCTCTATAACACCAAGCATCCCAATCAATAAGACTGCTTTTGGGGAAACAGGCTATCAAGAACACATATTGTAGTCTCATTTTCTCTGATGGATAGGAATTTATCTAGTTTAATGAAAAGAAGAACTAGGGGTGACATGATAGCAGTGTTCCAATATCTAATGGGCTGCCACAAAGAAGAGGGAATCAACCTCTTCTCCAAAGTACCTGAAGGTAGAACAAGAAGCAATGGATGGAAACTAACCCTAGAACTAAAGATAAACTTCCTAACTGTGAGAACAATTAATCAGTGCCTACAGAAATTGCCTACAGAAATTGTGGGTGCTCCATCACTGGAGGCTTTTAAGAAGAGACTGTCGACAGCTATTTGTCTGACATGGTATAGGGTCTCCTACATGAGCAGTGGGTTGGACTAGAAGACCTTCAAGGTTCCTTCCAACTCGATTGGTCGTCGATTAGGGAGTCATATATCTCCAGTCCAGGAAAGGCGTAACAATGTAACACTGGATGGAATTTGTTCTGACCTAGGCTTCCTGATTAAAGAATACGGCACAAACGGCGTCCCAAAACCCTCTTTTATTTGTAACGGCTGGTAATTATTTTAATTACCAGCCGTACTAAGTCCCAAACAAAGGATAATAAGTCCGACAACAGTCTTTCAGGGAAAGGCAGATAAACACATGAACCTTGATCTTCTTTGACAAACTGCCAAGGACTAATTAGCAGGAAAACTTGGCAAGGTCCAAACAGAAACAGAAACAGAATCCGAGCTGAAATGACTAGAGCTAGAGGTGAACTGAGTTGCTTCCTGCAACGAACCCTTTCGTGTTCTCCACTTATATAGCCTATGGGAGGGGCCAATTATCTCCAAGCCTTACTCCCAAGTAGTCCTGCTCCTCTGTAACTGTTCTTGCCTTCTGGCAGCTCTGCGCATGCACGCATTGAGAACAGGCTCCCTCTGTTCCTCTTCCTCGCTCATGTCAGCCTCTGGAAGTTCTGGAGTTGGGACAGACCTCCCAAATGACCCTGGCTGGATCCCTGCCTCTGGCACCGAGCCTTCTCCAGACTCCAGGCCTGGCCCATGGTCCTCCCCAGCCTCCTCGCTGTCCGACTCTGCTGCTAGCTCCGCAGGCCGCTGGCGGACCACAACAGAATTTTTGTAATGGAGATAAGCCATTGGAGTGAATTCTCAGAAACTGGATGGCTTAGAAAAATCCTGGAGCTTAAAAAGGAAATACTGTAGATCAGTTGCTCCAGGCATGTCTGTCCAGCTCTGAAGCAAACTATTTTTGCCTCTCTATGTGAGGATATGCTATATCAATATATTTAAACTAGATTTATCAATGAGATACCGTAATTTTAATAGCATGGAATAACTTTCCCCATTATTATAGTTTTCCCCCCCCCTTTTGGTCCCAAAGCACAGCTATTAGTTCAGAAAACTGCAAGTTATTCTCAGACAGCAAAATTTTGTGTTGTTGAGTTGTGGCCTGGCTTTGCAAAGGAACACTCCCGTTAGCCCGCAAATAACTTGACAGACAAATAATGCAGTTACTATTAAGGAAAACTCCGCTGGGTTTAGTGGAGCTTATTCCCAGGTAATTATGTGTGGCGTCGCATTCTGATTAAACTGCGTTTTGCACAGGAGCTGCTCCACTGAGCTCCAACCTACTTTCAGCTACAAAGAGTATAAATAGATAATAACTGATCAAGGGGATAGCCTTATTTGATGAGTTTCTGTAATGAGGGCTGAGAAATGCATTTTTCCCCCAACCGATTCTCCCTCAGTTTGGTGAAGCCATTTATTTTCAAAATGTCTTTTATGATGTCATTTATTTTCAAAATGTCTTTTACCCCTTCAGAGGAATTCCCGTGGATAAGTGCGGGGTTGGGAACGCACGGTGGCTCACGTGGTTAGGACGCTGGATGGAGGTTAGCCAGACCATGTTCGAGACCTGAATGTTGCCTTGGGGCGAGGTTGAGCTCCCGTCCTTCGCTCCAGCTCCTGTCTGGGACATCAAAGGAGCCCCCAACTGCATGACCTCTGGGTAATGGTGATGTCTTTCAACCCAGAAGTGCTTCAGTGCTTCTGATATGAGTGCAAATACAAGTGTGGTGTTCTTGCAGCTTTGATCGGAATGTCTCACAGCATCCTATCTTTGATTGTGCAATCATCTCTCTGATGATCTACCACCTTCCCAACTTCTCCTGCTCCTATGAGCCACGGTGGCGCAGTGGTAGTAGAGGCTACTTCTGCTGACTGCCGGCAATTTGGCAGTTCAAATCTCACCAGGCTCAAGGTTGACTCAGCCTTCCATCCTTCCGAGGTGGGTAAAATGAGGACGCAAATTGTTGGGGGCAATATGCTGACTCTGTAAACTGCTTAGAGAGGGCTGTAAAAGCACTGTAAAGTGGTATGTAATGCTAAGTGTTATTGCTATTGCTATTAAGCCCCAGAAGATGTCACGAAAGAACTCAGGGCTTGAGAAATTATAGATAGTGCTCAACTTACAACCAGTCATTTAGTGACTGTTCAAAGTTACAACAGCACTGAAAAAAGTGACCTATGACTGTTTTTCACACTTACGACCATTGTAGGATCCCCACAGTCATGTGATCAAAATCTGGATAGCATTAGCAATAGCACTTACACTTATATACTGCTTCACAGTGCTTTACAGCCCTCTCTAAGTGGTTTACAAAGTCAGCCTCTTGCCCCCAACAATCTGGGTCCTCATTTTACCAACCTCGGAAGGATGGAAGGATGGGTCAACCTTAAGCCGGTGAGAATCGAACTGCCGAACTGCTGGCAGCCAGCAGTCAGCAGAATTAGCTTGCAATACTGCATTCTAACCACTGTGCCACTGTGGTTCTTGGATATTTGGTAGCTGGCATGTATTTATGATGGTTGCAGTGTCCCCGTGTCATATGATCCCCTTTTGCCACCTTCTGACCAGCAAAGTCAATGCGGAAGCCAGTTTCACTTAATAACCATGTTGCTAACCTACCAACTGCAGTGATTCACTTAACAACTGTGGCAAGAAAGGTTGTGGGGCAAAACCCACTGAACATCTAGCAGCAGAAATTGTAGGCTCAATTATGGTTGCTAGTCAAGGACTACCTGTTTTGGCGACTTTCCCTTCTCTCTAGAGAAATTTAAAGAAATTCTGCAGTCATTTTGGTGGAGATGTTCAAAAAAGGCCATTTGTACCCAGCTCTGCTTATGACTTTTTTAAATCAAGTAATAGCAAAATCCTGTGCCTGTCCCTTCAGGAATAATACCAGTTTTGTGACATGGTACATATGGAGCAGCTGTCAAAAGCAAAAGTATAATTACCAAGACAAACTAGATTTAAACAGAGTCCTCTGTTTAATAAACATGGGAACACAGCAGTGGTGAAATCTAAAAAAATTTCCTACCGGTTCTGTGGGCGTGGCTTGGTGGGCATGGCTTGGTGGGGTCATGTGACTGGGTGGGCTTTCTTTCTTTCTTTCTTTCTTTCTTTCTTTCTTTCTTTCTTTCTTTCTTTCTTTCTTTTTCTTTTTCTCCCACCCCATTTTTGGCCTAGCAGGCTTCAGGGAAGCCTGCTGGGAGCAAAAATGGACCCCCCCCCATCCCGTTTTTGGCCTACATCCCCTGTTTTTGGCCTAGCAGGCTTCAGGGGGAAAAAAAGTTCTGAAGATCAGCTGTGTTCCTTTTTCCCTCCCTCCCTCCCTCCCTTTCTTTCTTTTTCTTTCTCTTTCTTTCTTTCTTTCTTTCTTTTCTTTTCTTCTTTCTTTCTTCTTTCTTTCTTTCTTTCTTCTTTCTTCTTTCTTTTTTCTTTTTTTCTTTTTTTCTTTTTTTCTTTTTTTTTTTTTTTTTTTTTCTTTTCTTTCCCCTTTTTGCCTTGGAGTATGCATAGAGAAAAAGAAAGAAATCTCAAAAAAATGATTCCAAGAAAGTGTCTTGAGAAATATCCACTATGCATAAGTGGAGTCGCAATTCATGATACATTTTGCTAGAGGATTTTAATTTTTAAAAATAAAGAACTAAGCTATAATACATAATATGTACCTAGTGCCTACAATGTTATGTTGTCATTTTGCATGCTTCATTGTGTTTTTGAACCTTCAGGAAAATGTGAATTGCTGCTTAGAGGTTTAGTGTTGTATTAGTTAATGGAAATGGTAAGCAGCTCATAAAGTTATCAACATGTTCTTGCTTCCCAAATCACTAGTAAAAGTTAATACATGCAAATTATACAAATGTACACATGAAAGCATGCCCATGCAAACAAAAAATATTTACTAGCCTTTCTTTCATCATTTTATTTTTTAGGAGATTGGTATATTCTTTGTATAGCAAAACTTACTATTACAACTGCCAATTACTGAAATATATAGTGACTATGACCAGCTGTATCTCACAGGGTCTTGAATCAATAACAAGACTGAAAGTAAGTTGTCTAAGCCCAAAATGTCAAGGCTGGTGGAATAAGGTATTCTGTTGCGAGTGGCGGAGTGGAGGACTATTCTCATGAAATATTTTTGGACTCTCTCAATTGTGTTAATGTCCGATATGCAGTGCGGGTTCCAGACAGGAGAGCTGTATTCAAGAATTGGTCTAGCAAACGTTTTGTATGCTCTAGTTAGCAGTGTAATGTTGCCAGAGAAGAAGCTACGCAGGATTAAGTTGATTACTCTTAGTCCCTTTTTGGCAATGTTGTTACAGTGAGCTTTGGCACTTAGATCATTAGTTATGAGTACTCCAAGATCCTTGACAGAATGAGGGTCGTCTACAAGGTCGTGTCCTCCAAGCTTGTATTTTGTGTTCTGATTCTTTTTGCCAATGTGTAAGACAGAACATTTGTTGATTGAGATTTGAAGTTGCCACTTGTTTGACCATTCAGATATATAGTCAAGGTCTTTCAGCTTTAAGTAAACACCTCTCTGAATATTTTGGAAAAGGAATTTGGAGCAAACCAAACCAAACCAAACAAAACACACAATCCCTGCTCAGCTTTTCCAGGTTTGCAAATCATAAAGCACAACTTCCACTCAAAATTGTCTCATGCATTCTGCATTTCAACCCCCCAATTCAGATAGATGTTTAAGAACCAGTTTGTTGCAGTTAAGGCATCAGGTTAGAAACTGGGAGGTTGTGAGTGCTACTTCTGCCTTAGCTACAAAGTCAGCTGGGTGACTTTGGGCCAGTCACTTTCTCTCAGCCCTAGGAAGGAGGCAATGGCAAACTACTGCTGAAAAACCATGCCAAGAAAACTGCAGAGAGACTTGTCCAGGCAGTGTTCAAGAATTCGACAGGACTGAACAGAAGAAAAAAAGAAAGCCATAAGTCAAAATGTTTCTACAGAGAGATGCTTATTCCAGAACATTAGGCAAGCTTACTCTGTAACTATCACAGAGTTACCCTGTGGTAAAATGGGTGGCCAGTGGTGTTTCCAGTTCATTTAATGAATGAATGAATGAATGTATGAATGAATGAATTAATGAATGAATGAATGAATGAATGAATCTTATTGTATGCCCATCTTACTGGCATCCATGATAGTTCCTGTCTTTGACCTTTCGGTACCTGCCCAAAGACAAACCCAAGCTTCAGTGGACATAGAGCCATGGTGGCGCAGTAGTTAGAATGCAGTACTGCAGGCTACTTCTGCTGACTGCCAGCTGCCTGCAATTTGGCAGTTCAAATCTCAAGGTTGACTCAGCCTTCCATCCTTCCTTCTGAGGTGGTAAAATGAGGACCCAGATTGTTGGGGGCAATATGCTGACACTGTAAACCGCTTAGAGAGGGCTGTAAAGCACTGTGAAGCCGTATATAAGTCTAAATGCTATGCTATGCTATGCTATAAGTGCCTTTACTGACTGGCCTGCAATATCAATAATAACAAAGTTTTATTCAGTTCAGAAGGCAAGATGGGATAAAAACAACACAATAGATTAATGGAATGGAATGGAATGGAATGGAATGGAATGGAATGGAATGGAATAGAATAGAATAGAATAGAATAGAATAGAATAGAATAGAATAGAATAGAATAGAATAGAATAGAATAGAATAGAATAGAATAGAATAGAATAGAATAGAACATTGTTTATTGGTCAAGTGTGATTGGGCACACAAGGAATTTGTCTCTTAATTTGTGCTTAAACTCTCAGTAAACATACAAACAACAAAGTAATGTAACCATAAGATACCATTAGGAGAAGGTAATATTGAAAGACATTTAGTTGCATGGGAGTTTTTTTTTCCTTAAAATGTGAGATGGCTCCTTCTCCAGCTTGCTTTTCAAGGCCGGAGATAAATTCTTCTACAGGGAGAAAGGTTGTATCATACCTGGACAGGGATGGGAGGGGGGAGAGAAAATGTCATTCTGGCTCATTTCTTAATGCATTCTACCCCGCCATCTGCTGGTCATAGGATGCATTTACCCAACTATTTCTGTAAGGAGGGGGAACTGCAACTGGTTTGCAGAGCTCTGTTAAGTTGCTTATGTCCCAGTAAGAACGGGCCAATTTTACTCTGCTATTTATTCCATAGTATTCCACCAACTTTGCAGATTTTAATCTCCAAGCCAGCATCTCCATGATATAACCACAAATCCATTACTCACAAAGTAGCTTATCACATTTTAGACTGGTAAAAAGATAACATTAACAGATTAAGAGAGTTGGAAGGGACCTTGTAGGTCATCTAGTCCAACCCCAGAAGCATAAGCAGTGCCTTGCTGGATCAGACCACTAGACCATTCATTGATAGTTCAGTGTGTCAAATGAATCTAGAAACTAGAGATAATGGAATAAACCATGGTTCAGTTTGAATTAGGATGATTACTCGATATGTGTTTATTGCAGAGGGACAAGTTGGCTCCACTAGAGATCACTGGATTGATTCAATTGGACTATTTGACTCCAAAGCATCTACAAATCATCAAATTGATCTAAACACTACTCATTCCATTTGATTTTTTTTAAGAAAGCACAGATTCTATATGGCTAGTCCTCAGCTTACAACCACAGCGGAACCCAAAATTTCTGTTGCTAAGTGAGACATTGGTTAAGTGAATTTTACGACTTTTCTTGCCACATTTGTTAAGTGAATCACGGCAGTTGTTAAGTTAGTAACACAATTATTAAGTGAATCTGGTTTCCTCATAGACTTTGTCAGAAGGTCGCAAAAAGTGATCCCATGATCCTAGGACACTTATTTATTTATTTATTATTTATATATTTTGTCAAGTACGTGTTTGATAATATACATATAACATTATTTGAATACATAAGATGGGTACAAATAAAAGGGAACATTTGGACAGGGACAGTAGGCAAGCTGGTGCGCTTATGCACGCCCCCTTACTGACCCCTTAGGAATGGGGTGAGGTCAACACTGCAACCATCACGAGTCAGTCGACAAGCGTCTGAATTTTGATCATTTGACCATGGGGATTCTGCAATGGTCGTAAGTGTGAAAAACGGTCATAAGTCGCCTTTTTTTCAGCGCCATTATCTATGGAGATTCTCAGTCATCCAGGTCATGGTTGTCCCAAAGGTGCTTTTTTTTCCAAGAGGCAACTGGACTTTCTGTTTTTTCTTTGAAGACGTTTCGCTTCTCATCCAAGAAGCTTCTTCAACTCTGACTGCAAGGAAAATAAATCCTTCCATTCCCCACCATCCAGTCAGAGCTGAAAAAAAAATGAGAAGTGAAAATGTCTTCAAAGAAAAACCAGAAAGTCCAATTGCCTCTTGGAAAAAAAAGCACCTTTGGGACAGTTCAGCGCCGTTGTCATTTCAAATGGTCACTAAATGAGCTGTTGTAAGTTGAGGTATTCCTAAGAGGGTGAAGATTTAGTGCATGCAAATTGATGCCTGCTTTTGTCCCTCTTACATCAAGGTATAAGCCACATCCTACTGGTATCACAATTCCATGTCACAATTCCAAACTTACCCGCCATTGCCAATGCATCTTCCCGCGCATCGTCTTCAGCGGGTTGATGGATATTCCAGGATGTCAGAGGAAGCGAGGCAATTTCTTCATAGGAAGCTAGCTTGACCATGTCCATGTGGCTGCTTTGGGGCTTGTACCACGGAATGAAACATTCTTTGCCTTTTTGAAAAATGTCTTTAATGATTTCGTTGGTCCGGACCTCATCTGGCATGCTCAGGAAGACTGCAATGCGCTGGGAAGCGAGGTAGTGAGGATTGGCCATCAGCTGTTTTCGGAAAAGGAGAATCCGCAATCAGATTTATGAATGAATGCCAAGCCAACTCAATGTTTATTACAGTCAAAGACCGGAACAAGTTAAAAACACTCAAGAAATACAGGTAGTCTTCAACTTACAACCATAATGGAGCCCAAAATTTCTATTGCTAAATGAGACATTGGCTAAGTGAGTTTGGCCCCATTTTACAAACTTTCTTGCTGTAAGTGAATCACTGCAGTTAAGTTAATAACACAGTTGTTAAATGAACCTGGCTTCTCCATTGACTCTGCTTGTGGTAAAAGGGGATCACGTGACTTTGAGACACTCCAGTCGTCATAAATGTGAGTCAGTTGCCAAGCATCTGATATTTTTTTGATCACGTGACCGTGGGGATGCTGCAATGGTCATAAGTGTGAAAAATGGTCATAAGTCAGTGCCATTTTTTTCAGTGCCGTTGTAACTTTAAACAGTCACTAAATGAACTGTTGTAAATCGAGGACTCCCTGTACCCAGTTAAAATTTCTAGAATAAAATCATAAATAACAAATAACATCTATGTTAAAATCATAATTTGGCAGTCTTTGGCACATAAACAAAACACAACATGGACTAAATTATAATATAATATAATATCAATCTTTAAATTGTGAAGGCCTATAGTTATTAGATACTACCGTGTTTCCCCGAAAATAAGACAGGGGCTTATATTTTTTTGACCCCCCAAATATGGCCTCGGCCTTATTATCGGGGGGGGCTTATTATTTTGGGGGTGCAGTAGGCGGCGAGCGTGGGTCTGCATGTCCCATCGCCGCTGCCTCGCCTCCCCTCCCTGCCGCCACCGCCTCGTGGAGCAGGACTCAGTAAGGCTTGTTGTGCCGTTGCATGCACGAACTGCAGGACTGCCGCAAACTTCATCATACTGGCACAGCTGGGGTCCTTCTGCCATTGGTGCATGCAACGGCACAACAGGCCTTGCAGAGTCCT
>QLTV01004033.1:334384-360144 GCA_003457575.1 Thermophis baileyi | reverse complement strand
GGCCGGGCTGGCGGCGGCGGCGGCGGCGGCGGCGGCGGCTCCTCCCTCCTCCGAGCTCTCCATGGGACTGCGAGAGGAGCCGCCGCCGCCTCGGCCGACCTCGGGGAGGCGCCCCGAACCCGGAGGAAGGTCTGAGAGGATTCTGGGGGTCTTTTTCCAAGGTCCCTGAGCGCCGGGTAGGCGGGGAGAAAAGGGACCGCTGAGCTCCCCTCGGCTTGGAGAGGTGCCAAAGCAAAGAGACAGCCGGCTCCGAAGTCCAAAGATGAGACGGTCATTGATTTGTCACGTAGGAGTGGGCTGGGTGGCTTTTTTTAAAAAAAATAAATTAAAAAAATACACAGGTAGTCCTCGACTTTCGACAGCGCATTTAGTGATTCAAAATTACACCGGGCACTGTAAAAAATGAGTTTTTCCACACTTAGGACCATTGCAGCATCCCCATGGTCACCTGATCAAAATTCAGAGGCTTGGCAAGTGGTTCATGTTTATGACGGTTGCCGTGTCCCTGGGGGTCACCAAATCCCCTTTTTGGTGACCTCCTGACAAGCCAAGTCAATGGGGAAACCAGATTGGGGAAACCATCTTACTAACTTAACAACTGCAGCGATTCATTGAACAACCGTGACAAGAAAGGTCGTAAAATGGGGCACTTAATAAATGCTTCCCTTAGCAACATCAATGGGGGGGGGGTGTCAATTGTGGCCGTAACTCGAGGACTACCTGCATTTATTAAGCCGACATCTGTTGATGCCCTCGTTCAGACAAGCCTCTCCGGCAGATTTGCGTAGATTGCAAAAGAGCACGCAGAGGCAGTTCTAAATGTGAAGAATAAAAGGGAAAAGAAAGAAAAGAAAAACATTTCAAAGATGATGCGGCTCCTGCAAGAATCGGCCTGTGTGTGGAACAAACGGTTCGGTTGGTGCATCCCTCTTCTGCAGCTTTCACTGTGGGCGGAAGGCAGCTCGCTGCAGTTCTTGGGTGATAACCATCAACCTGCTGATAACATGATTCTCCCTTCCTAGCCGATGATGGGTGATGCCACTTAATTTGTATGAGAGGGACGTTTTTGTAGATTGTTTAACTAATTTGGCTTAGTGCATTGTGTGCACCCGTCCTTTGCGGGTTGTAAGCCGTAGTTTATGGTAGGGTGGTCCACCTTTTCACAGCTGGAGGTTATATATAAGATTTGGGGGGGGGGGCTGTAGGTAAAATGATTGTGCAAAAAAAAAAAAAGTTGGAGAAGGAGGTGCAAAACATTCCATTTTCCCTCCGGAACAGGGTGATCCAGTTGCTCGGGGATCAGACTGTTCCCATCTGGAACACGGCAACCGATTTGCTATTCTGGAAGATTTACTTTAGATTTTCAGGAATGGCCAGAGTGCCCTGTTCAGAGAAAAATACAGAATGTTCCATGCGTAGAATGAAGAGTTTTGATATCCTGGAAGATGATCAAAAGAGGCTCCTGGACGATGGAAATGAGATTCGCTCAGCCCTAGCTTCTAGTTTTATAAAATCAGTTCTGTTGTATTCTGCATCCCTATTTACTGAACGAATTATCGCCGTGTTATGATTTAATCTCCTAATTCAAGATTATGTATTCAGTTAGCCATAATTAAGCAAGCAATAGCCTAGCATATGTAGGCCCAAACAATGTTTAATAGTAGGGTTGGCTACCATTAACGAGTATAATGCCTACAGTCCACACGGCGGAGATTGAAGGAGCTGTGGTTGAATGCAGCTGGGTCTAAGCAGCACACTTAAGTTGTAATATTGGTTTGCTAGTACTTTGTCATGTCCTGTGAGTCAAGCCATTGTGCTTCATGACTTATTTTGTGGCTAAAGAAATAATGATTTACCGTGTCAGGTGTAATGGTATGTGAGAAAGACCTTGAGAGTCAGGGTGAAGAAATGTTTCCTAGGGAATAATCAGAAAAGAAAGGGCTTAGCCCTCAGCTGCATAATGGGTAGACAAAGAGGCTCAAAAGGACCCTCCCTAGCTTCTCAGGCTGTATAGGAGACAGTGGGAGATTTGTACTTTCAGATTTGCAATATTGATATCAGCATTTCCAGGTAGATGAGACAGAAAACACAACCAGATGAGCTAATTCTACGTCATTGTAAGGCTACATTAAGAGAATCTTGCAGGTCTGAAAGTACAAATCTCTTCTTATCTGTCCTTTCCCTAAACAGCATTTCTTCACCTATCTCTCAAGGCCTTTCTCACATACCAGCACATTAGGTGAACTCAGAATACAGAATAATAAGAGTTGGAAGGGACCTTGGAGGTCTTCTAGTCCAACCCCCTGCTCAAGCAGGAGACCCTAAACCAGGGGTCAGCAACCCGCGGCTCTGGAGCCGCATGTGGCTCTTTCATCCCTCTGCTGCGGCTCCCTGTCGCTCAAAATATGCGTCACAACCGCCAATGTGTGATACCCGCTGGCACGCGATTTATTGAACTTTTCGACCCTGCCGGCACCCGATTAATTGAGCTTTTCGACCCCCGGTAGGCCAACCATGGATAAATCCAAGAAAAGAAAAGTTTCAGAAGAAAACAGAACATTTAATTCAACTACATATGCTAGTTCTGTGGCCGCTCAGGAAATAGTCAGGCACGGGAAGGGTTTTGTGGCTCCCGGTGTTTTCTTTTCTGTGGGAAACGGGTCCAAATGGCTCTTTGAGTGTTTAAGGTTGCCGACCCCTGCCCTAAACCATTTCAGACAAGTGGCTGTCCAGTCTCTTCTTAAAAGCCTTCAGTGATTAAACACCCACAATTTCTGAAGGCAAGCCATTCCACTGGCTAATTGTTCTCACTGTTAGGAAGTTTTTCCTTAGTCTTAGCTTGGTTCTTTCCTTAACTAGATTCCATCCATTGTTTCTTGTTCTACCTTCAGGTGCTTTGGAGAATAGGTTGACCCTCTCTTCTTTGGGGTAGCCCCTCAGGTATTGGAACACTGCTATCATGTCACCCCTTAGTCCTTCTTTTCTCTAGACTAGCCATACCCAGTTCCTGCAACCATTCTTTGTATGTTTTAGCCTCCGGGGCCCTTAATCATCTTCTCTATGGAAGTCACATGTGATTATTTTCTTATCCAGACGGCTTCTGGGACTGAGTTTGGCTGAGATTTCCTAACTAAAGGTTCCATCACAAAGCAGCTAGCCAGTCTGCAGGAAAGAAGGACCCTCCTCTGGCTACTTTTGTGTAACACACTGACATAGCACTGCACTATGCAACTTGGGTCGTGGTTCCCCCTGGGGTAGCCCCACCATTCTCAGAACTCTTGAGCAACACCCTTGACGAGACAGAAATAATTTCTGTGCTGAGTATTTAAACCGTTTGTTTTACTGCACACTAATATCTGCAAGCATTTCCACAAAAGAAATATATATATATATATATATATATATATATATAGTGTGATGTTTCTAAAATATATATATATCTTTATATTATAAATAACATATAAATAAAGTTTGAAATATAGTATTCTTCCCCCTTTCCCTCGTGAGCTCAATAAGTGTTCTCAGTCTTCTACTAAGAGGGAAATGTTTCTGGAAGTCATCCCAGTGTAGCATCCTCAAGAAAAGCATTGACCACGTTTATGAGTGATATTGATTGAAGATGGAAAAAACAGCCAAAATCTTTGTCTTCAGAGTGGATAAAGATACCCAGGAGCTTCTATCCTCAAATTTTGTTATAAAGCCATTGTCCTGCAAGCAAAGAGAAGAGGAGGATGAGAATCACTTTTGTCTAATGGTTAAAGGCACCTGGCCAGAAACCAGGAGACGGTAAATTCTAGTCAGGCATAAAAGCCATTTGGGCAGTGGTGGGGTTCAATTTTTTTTACTACCGGTTCTGTGGGCGTGGCTTGGCTTGGTGGGCGTGGCAGGGGAAGGATACTGCAAAATCCCCATTTCCTCCCGATCGGCTGGTACTCAGGAGGCAGAGAATAGATGGGGGCGGGGCCAGCCAGAGGTGGTATTTTCCAGTTCTCCGAACTACTCAAAATGTCCGCTACCGCTTCTCTAGAACTGGTCAGAACCTGCTGAAACCCACCTCTGCATCTGGGTGACTTTGAGCCAATCATAGAAGTTCTAGTCCTGCCTTAGACCTGAAAGCCAGCTGGGTGACTTTGAGCCAGTCCCTTTCTTTCAGCCCAATCCACCACACAGGGTTGTTGTGGGGAAAATAGGAGGAGGAAGCAGTAAAGGTAGTCCTCAACTTAACAACAGTTCATTTAGTGACTGTTCCAAGTTAACAACGGCACTGAAAAATGTGACTTATGACCGTCTTTCAGAGTTATGATCTTTGCAGCATCCCCGTGATCATGTGATCAAAATTCAGATACTTTGACAACTGGTTCCTAGTTATGACTGTCACCGTGTCCCGAGGTTATGTGATCATCTTTTGCCATCTTCTGATAAGCAAAGTCAATGGGGGAACCAGAGTCACTTAAACAACCGGGTTACTAATTTATCCACTGCAGTGATTCACTTAACCACTGCGACAAGAAAGATCGTAAAAGAGGGCAAAACTCACTTAACAAATGTCTCACTTAACGACAGAAATGTTGGGCTCAATTGTGGTCGTAAGTCGAGGACTACCTGTATTAGGTATGATCATCGCCTTGAGTCAGGGGTGAAATTCAAAATTTTTCCCTACCGGTTCTGTGGGCGTGGCTTGGTGGGCGTGGCTTGGTGGATGTGGCAGGGGAAGGATATTGCAAAATCTCCATTCCCACCCCACTCCAGGGGAAGGATATTGCAAAATCTCCATTCCCACCCCACTCCAGGGGAAGGATACTGCAAAATCCCCATTCCCACCCCACTCTGGGGCCAGCCAGAGGTGGTATTTGCCGGTTCTCCGAACTACTCAAAATTTCCGCTACCGGTTCTCCGAACTACTCAAAATTTCCGCTACCGGTTCTCCGAACTACTCAAAATTTCCGCTACCGGTTCTCCAGAACCTGCTGAATTTCACCCCTGCCTTGAGTTCTTTATAAAACATAATAAAGGTGGGATGAAAATAAATAAATAAAAATACATTATACGTAACTTGCAGTAAATAAAACCATTCCCTGGCAAAAATAAATAAAGTCTGATTGATTATCCTGGGTGCACTCAAAGTATTGGATACGTTCGCTGCCTTGAGTTATTTGTACAAAAAATAAAGGTGGGATATAAATAAATAATGACACAGTTGTTGTGATCTGAAGCGGTGTTCATTGTGCATAAAACCACGCTTGGCCTTCACCTAGTGTTTGTGTGAACCCAGCTGTTGTGGCTTGCAAATCACACAACATTGTGTGATCTCGATAAGTATCTTATGTCTTGCCCTATGGTGCTGGGGCCAAGCTTCCTGTGAAAACAATAACTTTAAATATTTCAAATGAACTGTAAAAATGAGCCTCATTGGATGAGATCAAACAGGGTTCAACCCCCTGTTTGTTACATGTTAATTATGCCATTTGGTTCTTTTACAAAATTGCAGTTTTATTTTGATTTTGGAGATTTATTACTGCCATCTGGTGGAGTTGGAGGTATGACACCGCCATCAAGAGTGAACGGAAATGTAACGGAACATGTAAAAAAAACCACAAAGCTTGCAATTTTTTAAAAATGCATACATGCACCACAGCTATATGTGCATAATTATGTCTTAAGGTTTCCCTCGGATAATTCCAAGATTTTTACTCCAGCAAGAAGAATCTGAAAGAGTCACACAAGCTGCTGGCAGAAAAAATGAAAACCGCCTGTGTTCATAGAAGATAGAATAACAGAGTTGGAAGGGACCTTGGAGATCTTCTAGTCCAACCCCCTGCTGGAGCAGAAGACCCTATACCATTTCAGACAAGTGCTGTCCAATCTCTCCAATGATGAAGCACCCACAACTTCTGAAAAACCATTCCACTAATTAACCACTCTCACTGTTAGGAAATTTCTCCTTAGTTCTAGGTTGGTTGTCTCCTTAATTTCCAGGCATTCTTGTCTTGCCTTCAAGTACTTTGAAAATAGGTTGACCTTCTCTTCTTTGGGGCAGCCCCTCAGATATTGGAACACTGCTAACATGTCTCCTCTAGTCCTTCTTTTCATTAGACTAGACATACCCAATTCCTGTAACTGTTCATCGTATGTTTTAACCTCCAATCCCCTAATCATCTTGGTTGCTCTTCTATGCACTCTTTTCAGAGTCTCAATATCTTTTTTACATTGTGGCAACGAAAACTCGATGCAGTATTCCAAGTGTGGTCTTACTAAGGCGTTGTAAAGCCGCACTAGAACTTCACGTGTTCTTGGTTCTGTCCCTCTATTAGCGCAACCTAGAATTGCATTGGCTTTTTTGGCATACTGTTCACACAATACGCTGTCCAGATCAACTAAAGACCTAGCCGATGTCACATTGCACGGTAAATTTTGTTAGTATTGAATGTGGTTAAGTCTTATTTGGACCTTAATAGTATAACAGATGCCCAGTTCTTTTGGTTATTATTTTGGCTTAGTACATTGCCTGAAGCCAAGCTGACCACAATCAACGAGGTGCCATTTATTACAGTATGGCTCAAATGATTTAGGAGAAACATGCCCTCAGTTGCCATTTCTATTTTGTAGACATTGAATGGAAACTCCAAGGGGAAAACACTGTATGCTTTAGATGTAAATGTGGCTCTCAGATACACCCACCAGAAATCTCACTGCAGATCAAGATTAATAGGGAAACAGTCATATACAGGAATTGAGAATTGTTATAATTCCCTGAAAGGAAGATTAGGGGTTTCCCCCAAACATCAAAGTGAAAAAGATTTGCAGAGAATACAGCGAGGAGCCTTTTTCTATTTGATTCATCTTTGGGGAATTCTGTTTTCTTAAATGCAGGATCATTTTTCTTTTCCTTGACTGCAGTGTGTGTCCTTGAAATGATGCGAGAGAGAGTCCTTTTCTGAAAGATCCCAGCAAGGCTGCAGTTAATTGGGAATCAATATTTTCAGGATTGCATTGTAGGTTGCCAATATCACACCCTTTGCCACGTTTCTTAGGAACACAAAAAAACAAACCAGGCATTTTGCAAGTTCCTGTTCCCCTGAGGAAGGGGAATATGCTACCGTGTGTTTTCTTTCTTCTGCTATGGAAAGTTTCTTTTGCTGTGTTTCAAGGCAAATAATTAGCAAACATAAAACCTCAAAGCAGGCAAGCCAGAGTTTGATTTAATATGTAACTTGTTGCCTGTTAGTGGCCTGGAAGACTCTATTAAAACTAAAAGGAATAAGGTAGGGGTGTGTGTGTGTATGTGTGTGTGTGTATCTATATATCTATCAGGGGTGGGTTCTAACTTACCTTGCTGCCGGTTCGCTTCCTCCCGCGCCGCGTGGCCGCGCCTCGTGGGTTAGGGTTAGGGTTAGGGTGTGTGTGTGTGTGTGTGTGTGTGTGTGTATGCGCAGTGCTGAAAAATCCGAAAAAAGTTCTCCCCCCAAAAAAGCCGAAAACAAGATAGCTATGCATGCGCAGTGCCGGAAACTCAGCTTCTGTGCATGCGCAGAAGAAAAAAAAACCTGGAAAAAATTCAAAAAAATAATAATACAAAAAACAATTCAAAAAAAGGCAAGAAAAAATATGGTGGCGCCCACAGACCGGCACCGACCGAACCAGATCCGTGACATCACTGTGATGTCACCAGCGGGTCGCTACTGGTTCGGGCGAACCGGGAGGAACCGGTAGGTTACGGACTGAGAGAGAGAGAGAGATAGAGAGAGAGAGAGAGAGAGAGAGAGAGAGAGAGAGAGAGAGAGAGAGAGAGAGAATTTTAATAAATGCCAATTACCCATTCAGAAACAAAATTCCCCTGAGATCCGCAGTATTATTACCACACTATTGAATTTTTCTGATCTTTAGGAATAATCTTAGCCCTATTGCATAGAAATAAACTCTTTGAACTCTGTGGGATTGAATGTTCAATAGGATTCTATTGGGCTGTACTATCGAGTTGTACTTTATAAAACAACATTTACTAGAATATTCATTCAAACCCCTAGTCGCTAATGTGAGTTTTCCATTTCAACATGCAAGTAGATTTACAGATGTCTTTTATATTTATTCTGAGTCTATTTATGGATACAACACACAACACTACTGATATAAGGTGTTTAAGCAAACAATGCAGAACCTTAGAGGTTGAGGGATCAGCAAAAAAATTAAGTATTGTTAAATCAATCAAAGATGTGTTGCATTATTATGAGCTGTTAAATTAATATCCAATTCTGTGAGCTTTTGATCTCGCGTTCAGCATGAAAAATTAATGAAGCTAAAAGGCAAACATTGAAGGCAAAAAGAGAAGGGGACGAAAGAGGATGAGATGTTAGATAATGTCATTGATGCAATGAGTTTGAGTTTGGGCAAACTCAGAGAGACAGCGGAGGACGGGGGGGGGGGGTGCTGGTATGCTGTGATCCATGGGGTCGCGAAGAGTCGGACACAACTTAGCGACTGAACAACAAAAAGGCAAACTCGGGCTGAGAAAACTTACCCATCCTCCGTTCTCACTGATCCACTTTCCTTTGGTGCTCATGATATAGTCTGTGATGAAATAAGAGATCTGTTTCAAGTTTTCTTTTGCCAAAGGTCCTTGGAGTTTTTTGGCCAGGATTCCACCGAACAGGAATATTGTCAGAATGCGTCCCCAGTTAATTTTCCCATCCGCAAATTCGTTTTCCATCACTTGATTGAAGATGTTACCGGCTTCTTCTACAGAATGAATCTCCAGTGAGTCCACATAAGGTCTCAGGTTGCCTTCAACTTCTTTCTGAACAGAAGATCCGGCTTTACGTAGGACTTCAGCCACTCTGTTTGGGGCTGCTGCAAGTTGAGCCTCTTGACAAATGTATTTCAGGTAATCTTGCACCAAGGTGTTCACATAAAGGAAATTGTAGCTTTCCATTTGAAAAAGAAAAAAAAATAACTGCAGAGAACAAAAAAAGGAGGACTTGATTCTCAGCAGAGCTTTCAAGAATGTGTGGCCTGTCGCTTGGCAATTCATGAAACAACTTCAGCTTTTTCCATCTGAGGGTGGAATTTTCCTTTTTTCAAAGCCTTGTCAATAACCATCACGGTGAGCGTAAAATATCCCTATGTAAATCAACATAGCACATGTGATTAGGAAGTGAAAGTTTTGTGATCTGAGTGAGGGGAAAATACAGCAGCTGTGTAGCTGAGCTTTCTAATGTGATTTATTCTCGAAATGCAATTAGAGGAAGTGTTGAAACCCTACTATCTCAAATAAAACATAAAATAAAATCTGGTTTAAGGTTACCAAATCTAGGAGGCTTATACTGATACAGTACCATGTGTTGGATAATATTTCGACATTTCACTAACGTACTTGGAACATGCAACCCACACTCTGTTTCTTTGTTTTTCGTTTCTTGTATGGCAAGATTTTAGTTTCCTTGGGACATGGATTTTTTTTTTTGTGCCAAGCACAGCTGAGAACATACATGACTCTTGTAATTATTGCTATTAATTACTACATATCCATGTGGTAGTTATTTAAGAATGGGAAATGTGTAGTTCCCCAAATCAAGGAACATCAACTCAGACAAATAGTCAAGCAATAAACAACAGCCTAATCCAGGAACCACCAAGAACTCTCCCATCAACACTGACAGGGCAAGCCACGAGTATATAAACAGAGAGTACACTTCTTCTAGCACTGATTATGGTACCTAGTTGGGTAATGAAATGTCTGCAAGAAAACAACCATGCTCAGACAGAGCACCAAGGACCCCACAGTTCAACCTGAGCTACAAATATTACTTTTTATTGATATTCTACCATTCTCAGCTAAGTTTTTTCTCCTGTGCTGTTTTTCCAATTAGGGCTACCGTATTTGGGCTGAAAAAAACCAGGCATCCAACAGATGGCAGCAAAGATTTCCATATCTCTCTGCTGGTATCTAGTGGTCATCTAGATATTAGTAGCCCTATTTCTAATCCCTTTTTTACTTTCTTCTTTATAGGGGGGGTTAGAGAGCTCTCACCCAAGGCTGGGATAACTCTGTTGAAGGCCTTTAAAAATTTGGGGAAAGGCTGCCGGTTTCCCTGCCTGGCTTTGAGCTCTTTGAAATAAAGTTGGGCTAAGGCCAAAAAATAATGCACATCCGTCTTTTGTGAAAAACGAATAAATGTGCACGTATATAAAGGACTGCCCCTTTAAATCCTTTCCAGCATCTTGTAACTTCTGCCCAAAAGGCAATGGAACTTTTTGTTCTTTCTCATTTTGACACCACCAAACCAAAACACCCTTTTCTAGTACATATAATTTGATGATTTAATGCCACCAGGGAAATCCCGGCTTGTCAGAGAGGTAATAGAATAAATTTATGACAATGGTTCTGTATTCATTAGATAAGTGGGTTGCATCCTGTGCTGGAAAAAAGCTGAAATAACAAGAAGTTGGAAATTCCCAGTCTTCCCATTTCATATCTGCTGTTCCCTAAACAGCCCCATCCTCTGTTTGATGAAACATCTACTGGAGCCCTTGTGTCACTTGAATCAATAAGCTGTTGCTCCTGCTGAATTAAGACACACACACACACACACACACACACACACACACACACACACCTATTCACAAAAATGTCAGGAAACCATTACAGAGGAACAAAGTCCAAGAACCATGTTCAGAGATGCTTATGACGTTACCCAGATGGCGATGTCAGTTATGTAGGAGGTTGCAAGAGCCCTGGTGACACAGTGGTTAGAATGCAGTATTGCAGACTGACTCTGCCCACATCCAGGAGTTCGATTCTGACTGGCTCAAGGTTGACTCAGCCTTCCATCCTTCCGAAGTCGGTAAAATGAGGAGCCAGATTGTTGGGGGCAAGATGCTGATTCTGTAAACCGCTTAGAGAGGACTGTCAAGCACTATGAAGCGGTATATAAGTCTAAGTGCTATTGCTATGTAAGAAGGAAGGAAGGAAGGAAGGAAGGAAGGAAGGAAGGAAGGAAGGAAGGAAAGAAGGAAAGAAGGAAAGAAGGAAAGAAGGAAAGAAGGAAAGAAGGAAAGAAGGAAAGAAGGAAAGAAGGAAAGAAGGAAAGAAGGAAAGAAGGAAGAGCTGTGGTGGCACAGTGGTTAGAATGCAGTACTGCAGGATAACTCTGCCGACAACCAGCAGTTCGATTCTGAACGGCTCAAGGTTGATTCAGCCTTCCATCCTTCTGAGGTCAGTAAAATGAGGACCCAGATTGTTGGGGGCAATATGCTGATTCTGTAAACTGCTTAGAGAGTAAACTGTAAAGCACTGTGAAGCAGTATATAAGTCTAAGTGCTATTGCTATTGCATCACAAGCATGGGGGTCATAGAGTAAATGCAAAGTAATAAATATTTCTAATTAAAGAAGCGACCCTAAAGGACCATTAAGTTCAGAGCTTAGAGTTATTAGCTGCCTTTCACGTTATGCTTTAGCTTTCCAACTGCCTTAAAGTTTAGTAAACTACCCCTAAGGTTTACAAAGTACAATCAGCCATTGCACCGAAGTGTAATATTGTGGTGCTGCTTTTTGGTTGTTTGTTTTGTTTTTGTTTTTTTGGGGGGGGGGGTTGGGACATAATAATTATTGTTTTTTTATAGAATATTGTACATTTTCAGCCATTGCGGGTGTATATGACACTGTTCACAGCTTAATATGAACCCAGTTGTGCTTTAGTCTAGAAACCACAATTAAGCAAAACCATTTGTGATTGAGATAAGTTTTGGTTCAAGCATACCCTTACCATAATAATAATGATATGGGGGGAGGGGGGGAGCATCTGTAATTACTTGCACATGTGTCTCGTTCATCTGCCTGGCTTTGCAGGACTTAGGCTGTTCTTGCATTCATAGAATATACAGTATAACTCATACCTATTTCAAGCGAATAAGAATGTTGGCAGCTGTGTTCTGGTTGGGCTGCAGAAGACTGCCACCTAGCAGCAAATGATAGACTTTCAAGCCAGCAAGAGATACTTCCTCTAAGAGTAACAAATGTCGTTTTAAAAAAACAGGGTATTTACAGATTAACAGAGTTGGAAGGGACCTTATAGGTCATCTAGTCCAACCCCCCACTCAAGCAGGAGACCCTACACCATTTCTGACAAATGGCAGTCCAATCTCTTCTTGAAAGTTTCAAGTGATGAAGCTCCCACAACTTCCGAAGGCAAGCTGTTCCAACCAAAACATAAGGAGAAAGGAAACACCGTTTTGCAAACCATGAAAGTCTTGCCGTATGTTTATTAGTTCTTGAGAAACAACGTAAGCAACTCACAGTATAAACGGATTTATCACCAAAAAGGCCTATCTCCAGCCCCCCCACCCCCCACCCCAATCCCTTCAGTTCACGTGAGAAACGAGGATTGAGAATCACCAGCTGCTGACAGAGCAAAAATGGTTTAAGTTCAGTGACCATAAAGATTAAGAAATGGTGGGTTCGTTTTAATTGCGTTGCTTCAGTATAGATTAAAACTGCCGTTAAGGGGAATCAGGAACCAAGCATTCTATTAACTTCTGCATGTTGGAATTTAGCGACATATATTCTGGCAACCAGGGGTGGTATTCACTTACCTTCACTACCAGTTCACAAATGTGAGCGCGCACACGGCCTTTCGTGCATGCGCAGAGCCTCGAAAACATGTATAAATGGGATGTTTCCACGCATGCGCAGAGCCTCCAAAACGTGGATAAATGGGACGTGATCACATCCGGGCGGGTGGGCGAGGGCCACCCGCAGTTGCCACTACCGGTTCGCCCAAACCGGATAGAACCGGCTGAATACCACCACTGCTGGCAACGTTAATGGACACCCCATTGCTAGCTCAGCTGGATCCAGTGCGCAGAACATTTCACCTAATGATCCTATCTGGATCCCATTTTTTTTTTCAAAAAAAGAAGAAACAATTAACATTTAAAATGGGCTCTGTACCAGGATTCTCATTTAGCGGTCAAGCAAACTAATAACAATTGGCTACGTCGAGTCTCCACTTCCATTCAGACAAGCATTTCACAGAAATTTCCAGAGAGATGAGATCAGCAAGCAGAGAACAGAACAGGTACGAGTTCAGCCAATGTGTCAAACCATAGTTTGTTTAACTACTGTTTAACTGAATAAATGTTACAGTCTTGAAACCTCTGCAGGTCAAGCTGCTTGTGGGACCATCAGATCTGATAGGGAGGGTGTATTCTAGGTCTCACTTATTCAACAATATCATTTTGTAGGACCACGGAACTGTGTTTTTCGCTGTCGCAGTGCCTGCCCTATAGAATTTCTTCCCCTCTGAGATTCAGAAGACTTTTTCTGGGTCAATCTGGATCCTTGCACTGGGGCAGAAGATGAACTTGGTGGCCTAAATGACCCCTTCCCACTCTACATTATAGTAACAGTCAGTAATGGGTTTCACTTACCTTTGCTACCGGTTTGGAGATGTGCGTGCGCGCTGCTTCTGCACATGTGCAGAAGCTCCCTGATGACATCCGGGCGGGTGGGCAGAGCCTCCCGCCGCCACCACTACCAGTTCGCCCGAACCGGAGCGAACCGGTAGCAACCCACCACTGGTAACAGTGGATTGTCACTGTTGCACCACCAATGGCTGATGTATTGTCCCTTTCCTGGAACAATATGCTTCCTTCTCTGTTTCCCAATATTGTTAGCGATCACCATCACTCTACAGATGACAACGCAATCGAAGGCACACTGACTCACCTTCCCGCAGACTTAAGCAAGATCAGGGCTTACAACTTGTACAACACCTTCCACATTTCACAGATCCTGAACGTGACTAGCCGGGATGGCTCTCTCTTTGCATTTTTTGGAGAGCAGGTGGATCAGCTGTTTCTCAATTCACTTTGAGCCACGCAACTGTCTTGTGGGCATCATGACTCTTCCAATAGCTCAGGAAGTGGACAGAAACCAATTCTTCCTTCACAGCTGGGTGCTTTGTTGTTGTTGTTGTTTTCTTTTAAGGAAGGAGGATGAAATCCTATCTTTTGGGTTTTTGTATTTTCCCCCCAATGTCCTTTGTTGGAAGAAATATCCATCTGGTTCAGGTCCAAGCCGGGAGAAAGACCCTGGAAACATGGAGGCTGATTGGAAAGATGGTTTAATGGTGAAGCAGAACCACCAAGCACATGTGATTCTGGGTAGCTGACCACATGGAGTTGAGAGTGAGGGGTATTTATACCTTATCTTGGGCTTTACACTTGAGCTTCCTGTTCCTGTGCAAGAACATGTATTCTATTGGCTGTTGTAGGGGTCATAGCTGGCTCTGTAGGTTGTCTAGGCTCTCAGGTTTGGTTGAAGTTTGAACTCTGATGCAATGTCCTTAGGAGATTGTGCAATGTAGTGAGCTCTGCTGCTAGTGGGTTAATCCTATTATGTCCTGGAAGGTCATGTCTTAATCCCATCATCCTGGAGTTGAAGGTCTTTTGTTTTGTAGATAGGATGGCCCAGTCTTTCTTAATGGGCAAAAAAATCTGCTGGGGGCTATTAAGAAAGGTGGTGGCTGTCCAGTAGTGGGTTCTAAAACCCTTTACTACCGGTTCCGCGCGCAATGTCACGGGTGGGTGGGCAGGGCCTCCTGCCACCGCTGCTACCGGCTCTAAGAACCGGGCCAAACCGGGAGCAACCCACCACTGGGGCTGTCTCTTTCTGTCTCCAAGAGCATGTTTCTCCATTCCTCCTTTAGGGAAATATAATATTCTGCCTTTTTAATATTTCTCAAAATATTTCATTCTTCTAGGAGAGGCGGGGGGTCTTCCCTCACCTTCTTTAGAGAAACGTCTTTTTCAAGCTTGGTAGCAAACTGTGGCGGTCTTCAAAAATGTTCAGCAGAGATACCTGGAATTCACTTTAGGAGTGTGTGCTTATTCAAAGGGGAACAAGAAAAGTTTAGGTGTGGTATGGTGAGGGGTGATGGTGAGGGGGTCCATCAGATATGATCACGGGTGGGATTCACATAATTTACCTACCGGTTCGCCCAGCAGCACCAAAAATGTGAGCATGCGTGCATGCACAAAACCTTCCATGCATGCGCTTGGCTCGCGCAGCTTGAAAACGCGCGGCAGCACTCAAAGACCGCCCTCGGTTTTATCGCTGGTGAGCTGAGCTGTTGTTTAGCTCAGCTGAGGCACGGCAATCCGCTCTGCCGCGCGAATCAGCTGAGCTAAAAAAATAGGGAATACAGGACAGGGAACGGCGGGGGCGGCAAAATCCCCATTCCCTCCCCACTCCTGGGGGAAGGATGCTGCAAAATCCCCATTCCCTCCCAACTCCTGTGAAAATGATATTGCAAAATCTCCATTCCCGCGGGAGGGCGGGGCCAACCAGAGGTGGTATTTGCCAGTTCTCCGAACTGCTCAAAATGACCACTACCGGTTCGCTCGAACCCGTCAGAACCGGCTGAATACCACCTCTGGATATGATCCAATGAACTGGGATGATTCAGTGAAAGTTTTCCATGCTCAGTGGTTTACTAGGAGGAACAGACTGCTGATCAGCTGTTGTTTCTCTGTAGGCTTGGGAGATCTGCAAGCAGTCAAAACCCATCAATCCGGCCATGGAAGAGTTAGGTGACCAAAAGTCTTGCTGTCTAAAAATACCCATGGAAACCGCTTCTCACAGGACCCATTTTATGAATTAATGCCAGCTTCCAAAGAACTTGATGCCCTTGTACGTTTCAGAACTCTGTTGGACAGGCTTCATTGTGCAACCATCTCCGTGAATATAGTCTAACTGAGCTTCCAATAACAAACAGTTGGGTCTCTTAGGAAAGCTGGCATATTGCCAGCTATGAAATCAACAGCCTGTATGGGTGTGTGTGTGCATGAAGTCACTATTGTGTGGCTCTTCTAAGTGCAAATGACTAGCTATAAGGGTATGTACTAAGATCATATCTGAGATATCAGAGAACCCACCCAGAATATAAAAGTATTCAGGTTGCTAGCCTTGCTCTTGCAGGTGTGATGTAATAATAATTGTAGAAGATAACAAAACAAAGACCTGTAAATAGACATAGAATGACTGAGGTAGCACCAATATTAATTGGCACCCTGGGTCCAATCCCAAAACAACTGGAGCAGCATCATTCGAATACCATTGGCATTGACAAATTCAACATCGGTCAATTGCAAAAGGCAGCTTTACTTGGAACAGCTTACATCCTGCAACAATATCTGTAACACCATTGGAATCCGGTCCAGTTCCAAGCCGGGAGAAAGGTGCTGGAAATAAAATGGAGGTTGACTGGCTGCAAGGAAAGAAGGTTTATTTGGAATCCAGAAACTTCATTGACATAAGCCATGTTTCTGGGGTGGCTGACCCTTGGCTTAGGAATGGATGGATTTTTATAGGCTTCTGAGATGCTCCTAGGGCAGCGGTTCTCAACCTATGGGTTGCGACCCCTTTGGGGGTCGAATGACCATTTCACAGGGGTCGCCGCGCGCGTTAGCCCGCCATCTTGCTGCCACCGTCACTGCAGGGGTGAAATGCTCCCGGTTTGGCCGTGCTTGCGGGTCGCCGGATAGCCGGTAGCGACAGAAGCGGGAGACTTTGCCCACCCGCCCGGACGCCGCCATTTGGGTTCTTTTACTCTCTGCGCATGTGCAGAACGCTTTGAGCATGTGCAGAGGGTAAAAGAACCCAAAATGGCGGCGTGCGGGTGGGTGGGCGAAGCCTCGCGCTGCTGTCGCTACCAGCTCTCCGACCACCAGCAGGCACGCCCGAACCGGGAGCATTTCACCCCTGCTTCAAAATCAAATTGGAGATGGTTGAAAAAAATCAGAAAGTGAGGGGGTCGTGGCAGCGGGGGGTCGCGGCAGCGGCGGGGGGGTCACGGGGGGGTCGCGGCATTAGAAAGGTTGAGAACCACTGTCCTAGGGGGTTGTGCAATGTAGTGAGCTTTGTGTCTTTTGCTATTTCAATGGTAGTGGGTTAATCCCAGGGGTGAAACCCAGCAGGTTCTGACAGGTTCTGGAGAAGTGGTAGCGGAAATTTTGAGTGGTTCGGAGAACCGGCAAATAGCACCTCTGGCTGGCCCCAGAGTGGGGTGGGAATGGAGATTTTGCAATATCCTTCCCCCTGGAGTGGGGAGGGAATGGGGATTTTGCAGTATCCTTCCCCCTGGAGTGGGGTGGGAATGGAGATTTTGCAATATCCTTCCCCTGCCACGCCCACCAAGCCACACCACGCCCACCAAGCTACACCCACAGAACCGGTAGTAAAAAAAATTGGATTTCACCACTGGTTAATCCTATTATGTCCTAAAGGTCATGTCCTGTCCTTCTTAATCTCATCAGCTGGAGCTGAAGGTGTTTTGTTTATGAATAGATTGGCCTGGATTTCTTAATGGGCACAAAATCTCCATCTCTAAAGACTTCAGGCATCTGCTGGCGGCTATTAAGAAAGACCGGGCTGCTTTCTGCCTTTAAGAACATGTTTTCTCTATTTCTCCTTTGGGGAAATATTCTATCCTGTCCCTTTTAATATTAAGAATAAAGAATATTTTAATCTCCGGGGGGGGGCACTTCCTACACCATCAAACAACAATATTTGCCTACTATTTATTTATTTAATTTATTTATTGTTTGTTTGTTAAATTTGTTTGCTACCCATCTTGCCACAAGGCAATAAGGTCCTTGGGGAGGAATCGATAGGCAGGCAAAAATGCCAAATCCAGTCTGAACATCTGGCTGACTGTGCAATGAACAATAATAAAAATAACTGGATTTCAAGTCGAGGATCCAGAGAAGAAACTTGTGCAATCTGAATTCATCTCTGTACACCATCCTAATAGGTTAATGTTACTTTACTGTCTCCTTTTAGTAATTAGGCTATTTCATGTCTGGTTTTACTCTTATGTTTAATTACTTTAGTTGCATTTTGGTATACTGCATTTGATTAGTCAATAACCACAAATAAACTTTACTATTAAATCCCAGTCTTTTAGCTTTTTAAATTGACCTTGGTGAGCTTTAGCTCTGAAGGACAATAAAATTGCACGAAGATGCCATAAAGTTCTGAAATATAGAATTAGAAATGTATTGCAATTACCAGGAGTACACTTTTATGTACAATGTCTACAGACGAATTATTGAGTCTGTCATCTGCACCTCTATAACTGTCTGGTTTGGTTCTGCAACCCAACAAGACAGACACAGACTTCAGAGGATAATTAGAACTGCAAAAAAAAAAAAAAATTACTACCAACCTGCCGTCCATTGAGGACCTGTATACTGCACGAGTCAACTAGACACAAGAACAGTTTTTTCCCGAACGCCATCACTCTGCTAAACAAATAATTCCCTCAACACTGTCAAACTATTTACAAAGTCTGCACTATATTAATCTTCTCATCGTTCCTATCACCCATCTCCTCCCACTAATGACTGTATGACTGTAACTTTGTTGCTTCTATCCTTACGATTTATATTGACTGGTTCCTAATATGATTTGATTGCTTATTTGTACCTGGACTGTTAGATTCGATGATGGAAGAGGCGAGACATAGAGGAACTGTCTGCATTCAGCATTACTATTACTATTAATCTTCTCATCGTTCCTATCACCCATCTCCTCCCACTTATGACTTATGACTGCATGACTGTAACTTTGTTGTTTGTATCCTTACGATTTATATTGATTGTTTCCCACTATGATTTGATTGCTTATTTGTACCCTATGACTATCATAGCTTACCTTATGTACCTTATGATTCTTGACGAATATATCTTGTCTTTTTATGTACAGTGAGAGCATATGCACAAAAGACAAATTCCTTGTGTGTCCAATCACATTTGGCCAATAAAGAATTCTATTCTATTCTATTCTATTCTATTCTATTCTATTCTATTCTATTCTATTCTATTCTATTCTATTCTATTCTATTCTATACTATACTATACTATACTATACTATACTATACTATACTATACTATACTATACTATACTATACTATACTATACTATACTATACTATACTATGGTATCTGCATTATGCATAAATGGACATATGTGCCTGACACATGACTTAAGTGCTTATTTGCCAAACACCATCCTTGACCCAGCCCACATACTTATGATGTAGTAATCAGGATCTGTATCGGGTTCTTTCTGTGCTGGGCTGTTTCCCTGCAGATGTTTCCTAATTAGGGTATGTAATCTCATCAGAGCATGGGAGAGTGGAGTTTGCTGGCTGTTCATAGCCAGTGCATGCATTGATGTTATACAACCTGGCGACCAAATACCTGCAGAAAACAGCCCCAGCTCAAGAAACACCAAAAAGCAAACCCTGAGCAACATCTTTTCTCTCCTGTAGGATCTGTAGATCTCTATCCTTGCAAACTCTAGAAAGAATGCAGAGATGAACAACAAAGATGATTAGGGGACTCGAGGAAGAACGATTGCTGGAACTGGGTACGGCTAGTCTAGTGAAGAGAAGGACCAGGGGGGAATTGATCACAGTCTTCCAATATTTGAGGGGCTGCCACAGAGAGGAGGGGGGTCAAGCTATATTCCAAAGCACCTGAAGGCCAGACAAGGAATAATGGATGGAAACCGATCAAGGAGAGATTTAATTTAGAAATAAGGAGAAAATTTCTGACAGCTAGAACAATCAACCAATGGAACAGAAGTTGCCTTTGGAAGTTGTGGGAGCTTCATCACTGGAGGCTTTCAAGAAGAGACTGGACTGCCATCTGTCAGAAATACTGTAAGTACAGGGTCTCCTGCTTGAAGAGCCGTGGTGGCGCAGTGGTTAGAATGCAGTACTGCAGGGCTACTTCTGCTGACTGCCGGCTGCCTGCAATTTGACAGTTCGAATCTCACCAGGCTCAAGGTTGACTCAGCCTTCCATCCTCCCGAGGTGGGTAAAATGAGGAGCCAGATTGTTGGGGGCAAATATGCTGACTCTGTAAACCGCTTAAAGAGGGCTGTAAAGCCCTGTGAAGCGGTATATAAGTCTAAGTGCTATTGCTAAATGCTATTAAGCAGGGGGTTGGACTAGATGACCTACAAGGTCCCTTCCAACTCTGTTATTCTATTCTATTTTATTCAAACACCTGAAAAGGGTTTCTAGAGAAAATCATTCCCCTTCCCTTTTGTTAAGAGAGGAGGAGGAGGAGGAGGAGAAGGAGGGTGACCTCACATTGAAGTCATAAAGCTCTTGTTGACATCACTGCCCTGCTGGTTAAAAGGACATTTGTTCACAAGGCAGCCGCAAGAAAGCAAAGAACGTAAAGCTGTCGTGAGGGTAGAAAGATGAAGAGGGAGAAGGGGCGAGGTTATAAGAGGGGGCGTTCTAAAGATTTGATGTCCTCAAATGCCTGACAAACACTTCCTGCCGTCAGCTGTACCATTTGCTCTTAAGGTTTTCTTCCCCCCCCTACCCTACATTTCGGCAAGTGTGATGTTAAGGATCAACAACGCCACCTCCATCCATCTAAGTCCTCTCCTCTATGTTCCCTGTATGTTTGCCTACGAAGTCCTGCCTGCCATGTCTTGTGAATGGTTCATGTGAGAAGGGTGAGTTTTCTCCTATAGAGATCATCAGCGGTTTCTCTTTGTAGAGGGGAAGGGTTCACGCACAGGTTAAGCTCGGGGAATGACCGTCTGCTAGCTTGGGGCCTTGCATGTCACGTGAACTCAGTTGTTACGGCTTGTAAAACAGAGTCAAAGGTTTAATAAAGGAGAATATTCGTAGCTCAGGGTTGATATGAGGGCTCCTTGGTGCTGTCTGAGCTTTGCCTGTTTTCTTGCAGACATTTCGTTACCCAAACTAGGTAACATCATCAGTGCTAGTTACCTACTTTGGGTAATGAAACGTCTGCTAGAAAACAAGCAAGCTCAGAGAGCACCAAGGACCCCTCAGAGTTAAAGGTTTAACATGTTGTGTGAACTTAGCCAATGATGGTTTGTTTAAGAAATCGTGCTTAAATCAAGCCCTACCTGAACGTGCTGCGAGATGCTCAAAGGTCAAAATAAGGCATTCTAAAATAGATCTCTAAATATTGGTGAAAGTACAGAATATGCTTAAAAGATTTAGAATGTTAGTTCCAAATTTTTAGCCATTGAATATCTGGATCCTGTAGTCTGTATATCCTATCTTTTGAGAAAATGGCAAAGATACGCCTTTCCTCTATATCCTTATTTTATTTATTTTATTTGTTTGTTTGTTTGTCAATCATGTACAAGATAGCAGGTATAGGTATAAACATAAACATAATCAAAGTGAATACAGATGGATGAGGACAATAGGACAGTAGGACAGGGACGGTAGGCACAAAGGTGCACTTATGCACGCCCCTATATATCCTATTGGTTAAGTATGGCAAGCGGCAAAAAGTATTAGTATTTGCAGATGTTAATTTATAGATTAAGTTTCAGATTTAAACATATTACAATGTTTCAAACAAACATTTGTGACCAGATGATCTAGATGTTTACTAACTTAGGTGACTTAAATTTTTAGTAACTGAATATGTCGATCCTGGTCTGAATATTCTATTATTTCAGAAAATGGGAAAGTTGTTGCTTTCCTTGATAAACTATTGGTTATGTATGGCAAGTAGCAAAAAATGCTAATACTAGCATTTGCAGATGTTAATTTATAGTTTTAGTTTCAGGTTTAAACAAATCACGACAATTCAAAGAAAACTTTGTGATCGGGTGATCTAGATATTTATTAACTTAAGGTGACTTAAAAAGCTTGCTCTCTTTCTCTCTTTTTTTTTAAACTCCAAAACTGTACATGACTTGGACAATTCTGCCAAAAGAAGAAATGTTTTCTGTTTTCTGACAGCAACCGAACTAAGTTTATTGCCTGTTAAACGGCAATACATTTTCTCATCCTTGATCTTGTGTTGTTGCCTGATTTTGGTGTGGTGAAAATATTGTGACGCTAAAAAAAGTTAAAGCGTATTTAATTTAGAAAAAAAAAATCTCCAACCAATCAGGATATAATACAAGAGTTGCTTGACAGCGAGATGCGCAGCATATAAATTTAATAAATAATAAATAAACGCAATGCATAGTATACCCCCGTTTAAAAGGCAAGCCTAGCTTTCTGAAGCCACGTGAAAATCCTATGCAACAACTATTACTAATGTTAGCAACAACTATTACTAACTATTACTTCTGCCACACTCCTCCCAACGACCAGTGAGGTCGCGCAGGGCTGGCCTTCTTCAGATCCCATCAGCCAGACAGTGTCGGCTGGCGGGCCCGTGGGGGAGGGCCTTCTCTGTAGCCACTCCGACTCTGTGGAACCAACTTCCCCCACCCGAGATCCGTACTACCCCCACCTTACTGGCTTTCCATAAAGCCGTTAAGACCTGGCTTTTCCGGCAGGCCTGGGGCCAATAACTGATGGATTGGCCCATGTATGTATGTGTAAATGTTTTATTGATATATTTTTAAATTGTACTTATCATGTTTTTTATTGGTGTCTTTTTATTCATGTGTTGTGAGCCGCCCAGAGTCCTTCGGGAGTTGGGCGGCATACAAATTTTATTAAATAAATAAATAAATAAATAAATAAATAATGTATGCAGAGAGAGATCAGGCTGATAAAATTGCATATATAGGGCAATTTTTGAAAGCGATGCTGTAAGAATCCTGTCTCTTCTGCACCGTTTATGTTTGATGACTTCTACAAAAGTCAGCAGTGATGAAAGACCTGAAACTCAGATTAACATAGGGAAAATCATTACATAAAGCCACTCAGCTTGGCCTGCTCTGCTTGAGAATTTCTCTTCAAAATCTCAACCATTGAAAACTTGAGCAATCCTACTGATTTTTTTCTACAGGTAGTCCTCGTTTAGCGACTCTTCACACTTACCAAGGTAATGAAAAAAGTAACTTTGTGACCAATTTTTGCACTGACAACCTTTGCAGGTCTCTAAAGCGAAGGAAAGCTGAAAGAAGGCCATAAGCACAGTTGCAGTTTCTCTTTGTTTAATGACCAAATGGCTGGTTTCAGTTGTGGCTACTAAACGAGGAAAGCAGGTAGTCCTCGACTTATGACCACAATTGAGCCTAAAAGTTATGTTGCTAAGTGAGAAATTTGTTAAGCGGGTTTTGCCCCGTTTATGATTTTTCTTGCCCCATTTAAGTGAATTACTATGGTTGTTAAATTAGTCACACGGTTGTTAAGTGAATCTGGCTTCCCCATTGAGTTTGCTTGTCAGAAGGTCGCAAAAGGGGAATCACACAGGGGTGGGTTCTAACTTACCTCGCTGCCGGTTCACTTCCTCCCGCGACGCGTGGCTGCGCGCGCGTGCGCATGCGCAGTGCCGAAAAATCCCCAAAAAATTCAAAAAAAAAAGCCAAAAACAAGATGGCGGCGCATGCACAGTGCCGGGGACTCAGCTTCTGCGCATGCACAGAAGAAAAAAAAAATAGTAAAAAATTCCCCCCCCAAAAAAATTGCCCCCCCAAAAAATTCCAAAAAAAAGATGGCGGCGTCCACGGACCGGCACCAACAGAACCGGATCCGTGATGTCACCAGCGGTTTGCTACCGGTTCTATAGAACCGGTGCGAACCGGGAGGAACCCACCTCTGGAATCACATGATCCTGGGACACTACAACCATCATAAATATGAGTCAGTTGTCAAGCATCTGAATATAAATCACTTGACCATGGGAATTCTGCAATGGTCATAAGTGTGGAAAACGGTCATAAGTCACTTTTTTCAGTGCCGTTGTAAGTTTGGTTACTAAATGAACTGTTGTAAGTCGAGGACTACGTGTACTTGTAGGGAGAAATGCTGTTGCACATGGGACTGTGTCTAAACCAGGGGTGTCCAACTCGTCACTACACGTCGTCACATGACGTATCACAACTTTTCCCCCCTTCGTTAAACCAGGGGTGGGCATGGCCAGAGTGTGATGCACCCGGCCTGTGGGCCGTGAGTTTGACACCCCTGGTCTTAACCAAGGGATCCCAGTTCCCCTCTCTCAAGGGACCCTGTGGTTGAGGCACTTAAAACACTTCTGTGAAAAAAAGAGTGGCTTGTTTACAACAGGGTGGCCAACTATTAAACCACAATCATAAATAGTAATTTGCAAGGGATTACACTCTAATCCTGTACATCTCTATTCAGAAGGCCTCATCAAATTCAAAGACTTGTTCGCCAGCAAGTTAAAAGACATCATGAACTGAATCAAATCCGAATGCTTAAAGACAAGCATCTCAAGGATTTGCAATTCTCCGGCAAGTGCCATCACCCGAGAAGGCAGCTTAAATGCTTGATCACCGAGGTTATATAAACGGCAAAACCACCAATATTCTGAAGCGTTCGGTTGCCTTAACTGTACAGCTGCCAACCTGAGTTTAGAATGTTTAGTTTGTGGATAAATGAGGCATCCTAAAAACAACAACTTGGCAAGCAAAGCGTAACTTTGGCCAACTTTGTCTGCAAATGCATTTAGCTTTTCGTTCGGGCTGGCTGTATTGTGTGAACCAAGCGATGTGTGATTTGTAATGTGGGGACCCCCCCTATCCTATCAGGGTTGGTTTAACCACGGTGTGAGATACCACTTGGAATTGCCTAAGATCAAAAGCATGAAGCAGACTGTGCTTCACGAAAGGCTCTGCCTCAGAAACACTTTCTGGCCTTACAAGAAGGTGCAAGGATTCACACGTTCATTCCGTCACCCTCTCTTCTGTTCAGTTTCGGTTCCCAGCCAGTGGCTTATTCAGTCCGATCCCAGCTTCCTTCTCCCCGTCTGCAATGCTCAGCCAATTCCCAGATTGGGTAGGACTACAACTCCCATCGTTTACATCAGCGGGGATGCTGGCGGTCACAGCCCAACTCATCCTAAGCACGGGACCTCAACATCCCTAGGCTACCTCGCAGGGTGGGTGGGCACAGCCCTCCCACCCTTGCAACGTCCCTGCAGCATCCTCTTTCCTTCAGGATGTTTGCACGGGCATCTGAGCCTTCCCACCTTCCTCCCCCCAGAAGCTCGCCCTCGCATCCACACAACCCCTGTTTTGCAGAAGAAAGAAAGAAAGAAAGAAAGAAAGAAAGAAAGAAAGAAAGAAAGAAAGAAGGAAGGAAGGAAGGAAGGAAGGAAGGAAGGAAGGAAAAGAAAAGAAAAGAAAAGAAAAGAAAAGAAAAGAAAAGAAAAGAAAAGAAAAGAAAAGAAAAGCGAAGGGTGACCAGGAGGCGACGGCGCCGCCTTCTCCCGGGCGGCACGTGTCCGCTTTCGCCCGCCCGCTCGACTCCCGCCAATCAGAGCCCGCCCGCGTCGCTTCTTTCGGGAGGGGCGGGGCTTGAGGAGGCAGGAAGGGAAATAGGAAGAGCTGCGCGGCGGGAGGGGGGGGCAGTTGGAGTGGAGACGCAGATAAGAGCGGCGGCTTGCGCGGCGCGAGACCACCAAGCCCTTCCTACCTCCTTCCCTCCCTCCCTCCGCGGCGGCATCGTCAGGTAAGCGAAGTGCGCCTGCGCGGAGCGAGGTCTTCCTTGCTAGTTTGCTGTCTTTGCCCACCACCACCACTTCCCGTTCGTTCCAAGAAGGGCCTTGGGAACCTCCGTTTTTTCCATTTCCTTTCACTTTCTCCTTTTCACAGCCCCCCCACTTTCCAACGCGCCCCTCCTCCCGCACGCCCCTATACCCTCTCCCTTGCATGCACGAGCCTAAACAAGCCTACATTCGCGGTTTCTCCTACACGTGCATGCCCAAACATTGATCCAACTCTCTTCCCCTTCCTGTACCCCGCTCATTTGCGGAGGTAAGGAAGGTTT
>QLTV01004033.1:320924-334356 GCA_003457575.1 Thermophis baileyi | reverse complement strand
GTCCTCTCCGGAGAAAAGGGGGAGGCACACCAAAAAACCTAAGGAGGGAAGCCCAGGCTCTTCTTCCCCTCTTCTACCCCATAAATGCAATTAAATCTGGAGGTGGGTAGCACCTTATTAGGATCCGCCTAAAATCGTGCTGAGGCTCTTGGCTAGAGATGGTGTTTTCAGCGCAAGCAAGAGTGAGTGAAACGGTTTGGGCTGGGGGGGGGGAATATTTCTAACAGTGCAGTAAACTATTTGTAGCTGATAGACCCTTGGTGTGTATTCCGGTTTTGTGCATTCAGAAGGGAGCAAGAATGCAACGGTTGGGATTGGTTAATTGGAGTGTTATGTGAAGCCAGGCCCGGTTGGTGTAAGGCAGGGTTCCCCAAACTCGGCAACTTTAAGACTTGTGGACTTCAACTCCCAGAACTGGCTGGAGAATTCTGGGAGTTGAAGCCCACAAGTCTTAAAGTTGCCAAGTTTGAAGACCTCTGGTGTAAGGTGTAGTAAATACAACTAGAGTTGTTGACCTTTAGAAACTTGTGCAAGGAGGGTGATCAACTGCCTACAGAGATGTCAGATTCCAGGCAAGGAAAAGGATAAGGGGATATATAGGTGGTTGTTGTCTGGCCTGCACACATCACAAATAGGGAAAAATGTGTATATGGGGAGGGGGCTGTTCTGGATTGAGCTGTTTAAAAGAGTCTTCTTGGAAGGAAGAGCAGAGGGGAGAGAAAGGAGGGCTGGTGCCAAGGTCACTTTTTAAACATTAAGGCCAAGTGAGGGTTTTTTTCTTTCCTCTTTTGTTTTTCCTGATCAAAACCTGAGTCTGAAGGAAGTGGGAAGGAGAGAGGGGTGGAGTTGCATCTGTGAAGTTCACCCACTCCGTGGGATGAGTTGGTTTTGCCTCGGTTTCCCTGGACGAAGTTATTGTCGGAGTTCAGTACTGATAAATACCCTACTTTAAGAAGCTGGAAGAAAAGACAGGGAAGTTGAAGGTGAAATGAGAAATCGCGCCAAGAAGCGAACTCTTCCCATCCCATAATAGCTTCCTTGAGGGCTGGGAAGAGACATCTCTGAACTTTGAAGATGGGGAAAACCCAACCAAGGGGCAAGGAGAAGCAGAACCAATTCCCCCCCCTCTCTTTTGCAACCAGAAAAATAGCATGTGTGTTTGGAGAGGTGTAAGAGCATCTCACACACCTGTAAAGGATGCTTCAGATGGATTGGGAAAAGGTGCAAGAGAGAGGACAGGGTAATTTTCACAGAGAGATTCCCTTAGACCAGGGGTGTCAAACTCAATTTCATTGAGGGCCGCATTAGGGTTGTGTTTGACCTCGGGGGGCTGGGGTGGGCATGGCCAGCTCAACATCACTCATGGCGGCACCTGTGGCGGCCCGAGCACTCTGCCAGCGAAAACGGGCTCCCGAGCTCCATTTTCAGCTGCAACCCTCTGCCAGCGAAAACAGAGCTCGGGAGGGCCACCCGTGGCCCTCGTGAGCTCTGTTTTTACTGGCAGAGGCACCGCGGGCTGGTCCTTCACTGTTTCCAGGGTGGCCCCGCGAGCCGGATCTGGCCCCCGGGCCTTGAGTTTGACACCCCTGCCTTAGACCCAGCAAAGGTGTAAGTGGGACCTCAGTAGAGAGTAAGTTTGGGTACAAGGACCAGGTTCCTCCCTCCAGAATCCTGAAACAAAGTGATAATGAATCCAAGTGGATAGGGGGTGTTTCTTCCCCCTTTATTTTTTTCAAGTTCCTTAGCCCTTTATGCTCGCTCAGCCTTTTAAAATTGGCCTTTCAGTTTTTGTGTTCCGTATGAGAAATAGCGCCATTGTTTTCAGAGGGGTCTGCAAACAGCACTGAGGCCGCAGGTGTCTCTATAATAAGGGACGGTCGCTTTCGTAGAGGTTGAAAAGAAGCAAGGGATGGCAGCCCGATGAGGCAGAATGTTGCCATTCCTTGCTTGTCCTTTCAACCTTACGAAAGTGGCCATCCCTTGTTACAAAGGTGGGGAAGGAAGGAAGAGGTTTTTTTTTTTTTTAAGGGCAATAATTCAGATGTGATCTTGGAAGGGAAAGAGGATGCAACACTCGGCCCCCAACTAATAAACAAGGTGACGGAAGTGAACTGAATCTTAAATAAGTTGTTGTTGTCCTCAGGTGCCCTGCCCTGAGAGCGGATGAGTCAGTCAGGTGACTAACATCCGTGAAGCACTTAGCCATGGATCTGATGGAGAGTTTTGTTTGCAACAAGCAACCTTAGCTCTCCGGGCAGGGCGAGCGATTCCTAAGAGCAACTTTTTGGGCCCTGCTGTAGTATCTATTCGTCCTCTTTCATAGAAGTCTAGAACTGGAAGAGGCCACTGAGGTTGGCTGAGTTCAACCTCCTGTTCCTTGAAAGAATCCAAACGAAAATGATGGCTATCCAGATCAGGGGTCTCCAACAGGGGTGAAATCCAGCAGGTTCTGACAGGTTCTGGAGAACCGATAGCGGAAATTTTGAGTGGTTCAGAGAACCGGCAAATACCACCTCTGGCTGGCCCCAGAGTGGGGTGGGAATGGGGATTTTGCAGTATCCTTCCCCCAGGAGTGGGGAGGGAATGGGGATTTTGCAGTATCCTTCNGTAGGGAGGGAATGGAGATTTTCCAGTATCCTTCCCCTGCCATGCCCACCAAGCCACGCCCACCAAGCCACACCATGCCCACCGAGCCACGCCCACAGAACCGGTAGTAAAAAAAATTGGATTTCACCACTGGTCTCCAACCTTTGCAACTTTAAGACTTGTGGACTTCAACTCCCAGAATGCCTCAGCCAGCTGGCTGAGGAATTCTGGGAGTTGAAGTCCACAAGTCTTAAAGTTGCCAAGGTTGGAGAACCCTGATCTAGATAGACTTCTCTGGAACATGTCCAAAAGAAGGAAGGCCCACTTACTGGTAGTCCTTCACTTGCAACAGTTCATTTAGTGACTGTTTGAAGTTACAACGGCACTGAAAAAAGTGACTTATGGCTGGTTTTCACACACAACCTTTGCAGTATCCCCATGGTCACATGATCAGAATTCAGATGCTTGGCAACTGACTCATATTTATGACGGTTGCAGTGTCCCGGGGTCACGTGATGAATTTCTGACCAGCAAAGTCAACGGGGAAGCCAGATTCACTTAACAAACCGGGTTACTAACTTAGCAACCTCAGTGATTCACTTAATAACTGTGGCACGAAAGGTCGTAAAATGGGGCAAAATTCGCATAACATGTGCTTCACTTAGCAACAAAAATGTTAGGCTCGATTGTGGTCATAAGTCACGGACTTCCTGTGTCTGTTTGGGCCAAACTGAAGGGTTTTCTAAGTCTGAGATTCTAACACGGATTGCTGGGCGGGCTGCCTCTTCTTCTAATCCAGCATTTGGAACCTTGGTACCCTGATTACGATTATAGGTAGTCCTCGACCTACGGCATCAATTGGAACCAGAATTTCTGTGGCTAAGAAGCAGGTTGTTTAGTGAATCACAGCCTATTTTATGACCATTTTTCCACACAGTTAAGGAAATCACTGCAGTTGTTAAATGAAGCACGGGGTTTCTTCAGCAAATCTGGCTTCCCCCATTGACTTTGCTTGTTGGAAGCCAGCTGGGAAGGTTGCAGGTAGCAGTCACGTGACTCTGGCATGTTGCATTTGTCATTGCATTTGGGGGGGGTTGGACTAGATGACCTACAAGGTCCCTTCCAACTCTGTTAATCTGTATAAATAGATGCCGGTTACCAATGCCTGAGTTTTGCACACGTGGTTGTGGGGATGCTGCAATGGTGGTTCAAGTGTGAGAACTGCTTATAAGTTTTTTCAGGGCTGTTGTAAGTTTGAACGGTCACTAAACAAATGGTTTGTAAGTCGAGGCCCACCTGTATTATAATCCATGATTATGCCCATCTCAGTGGGATTGCTTCTTTATGTTTGCTCCCATTTTTTTTCTCTACAAAAAAAGATGTTGAGAATTTGGAAAAAGTGCAAAGAAGAGCAACTAAGATGATTAAAGGCCTGGGGACTAAAACATATGAAGAACGGTTTCAGGATTTGGGTTTGGCTAGTCTAGAGAAAAGAAGGATAGGGGGGATAGGATAGCAGTCTTCCAGTATTTGAGAGGATGCCACAAAGAAGAGGGGGTCAATTTATTTTCCAAAGCACCAGAAGGCAGGACAAGAAACAATGGATGGAAACTAATCAAGGAGAGAAGCAACCTAGAATTAAGGAGAAACTTCCTAACAGTGAGGACAATTAACCCGTGGAACGGTTTTGCCTTCGGAAGTTGTGGGTGCTTCATCACTGGAGGCTTTGGAGAAGAGACTGGAAAGCCACTTGTCTGAAATGTTATAGGGTCTCCTGCTTGAGCAGGGGGCTGGACTGGAAGACCTCCAAGGTCCCTTCCAGATTCTATTCTGATTCTGGATCCTTTTTTATTTTATTTTATTTTTTATGTATTTATTTTTAGGTATGTCTGGGACTGCAGACTTCATGTACAGAATTATGTCTATATTATTTTTTGAATCATATCTTGAGAAATTTATTTTTGACTATTTGCTGTTGGAAGCCTCTGGAGGTGTTTATGATAGTCTTTTGGGATAATAAGGTTTTGAGGTACCTTAGAAACATGCCAGTTTATATTTACATAAGCATTTGTAGGCCATTAGGTAATATGCAAAAGTCTATATTTGTTTTTTGTTTTTTTCTCTGAGGGACTACAACCCCAGTGTTAACAGTAGACAATGTCTCAATTCACACATTGCACTAAGCCTGTAATGAGTTTGATTTAGGCTTACCATATTGTATGAATCCAGCCATTGTGAGTGTCGAAGTATAATTTATAGCTTGTGCAAAGTAGCCAATTGTGTCTTACCAACAAAGCATCGATACATTTGTACTTTGAGCATTGCCATTTTAGTGTCAAAAATAGTTATTGTTTGCTATTTTGTCCTCAAGCTAAAAGTCTGGGTGTATAATACTTCGGATTTTATTCTGGAAAGGTGCGTTGAAGCATATAGAAGTCTTCCAGGATCCCAATAAAACATTCTTTTTTTAAAAAAAGAATTACAGACAGGGCCTCATACTCTCCTACAGTCACTTGTTCGGAATTGCTTCTGAAGTGCTATGCATTGGTTATTTCACAACTTTGTGTGCTGCAATAAATACAAAAGACTGGAGGATTCGGCCTCTCAGAAATGACAGCGGGTGGGAACTCAAAGCAACCTGCATTGTTGACTCTCTGACATTTCTTTTTAAATGAATGTATTAATGATTATAATTGCAATGGTTAAAAACGAATGCAAACTAAACGAGACGAGTAAAATGTGCAAAGGAAACAAGAAAGTAAGAATATAGTGAAGAAAAAACGTTTGGCATATTAAGAAATCTCTTCATTTTCCCCATAAGCATTTGCTCTTGTCTCTCTGTATTTCTGCAGTAGAACCTTCATTGGAACATCCAAACATAGATCAGATTCTTTGTCCCGAGTGACAGTCTAAATTATGGGAGGCCTGGAAAAGTTGCTTTTCGATTGTGATTGCCACACTTCTTTCATTTGCCCTCTTTTAGCTCTCAAAAGTGCTGAGATGCCCGGTGGGAGAGTAGAAGGAGAAGAGGATACGTCATTTCCCTTCACTTGCTAGATAACACAACACAAAAGTACCACAAGAGGTTTGCTGAAGACTCTGATGGCTGGGGCACTTCATTGTGTTATGCCACTGAGCACAATACCTGCCATTTTTGCAGTCATGATAATAAGCTCATTGAGTTTGTTTGGGGGGTTATTGTTTTTTGGGAGTTGTTATTGTTCCTGGAAACCTAATTTGATGTGTTAAAAATCCTAAAATACTTTTAGACTCTGTTTGTTCCCATGTCTTTGTTGACAGAAGCACCGGTGTTTGGCAACTATCTCTATAAAGTTCACAAGTATGTCAGGCCTTTTCTCTCTGATCTATGCCTGGACTTGTTTTTGACAATATCCTTACCCTGAGGTGTGTAAGCTGATAAGAAAAACAATCCAGGGCTGGGTATTCTAGGCAGTCCTCGACTTACGACCACAATTGAGCCCAACATTTCTGTCGTTAAGTGAGACATTTGTTAAGTGAGTTTTGCCCCCTTTTACGACATTTCTTGCCACAGTTGTTAATTGAATCACTGCAGTTGTTAAGTTAGGGGCACGGTTGTTAAGTGAATCTGGATTCCCCCTTGACTTTGCTTATCAGAAGGTCTCAAAAGGGGAGCATGTGACTCCAGGACATTGCAACCGTCATAAATATGAGTTCAAATTCAACAAAGCATTTACGGTCTGGGTCAGTCGTTATAGAATACAGGTAGTCCTCGACTTACGACCACAATGGAGCCCAAAATTTCTGTTGTTAAGCGAGTTTGGAAGAGCCGAGGTGGCGCAGTGGTTAGAGTGCAGCACAGCAGGCTACTTCAGCTGACTGCTAGCTGCAGTTCGGCGGTTCAAATCTCACCGGCTCAAGGTTGACTCAGCCTTCCATCCTTCCAGGCTGCCTGCAATTTGGCAGTTGAAAACAACTGGCTCAAGGTTGACTCTTCCTCCCCTCTTTCCGAGGTGGGTAAAATGAGGACCCAGATTGTAGGGGGCAATATGCTGACTCTGTAAACCGCGTAGAGAGGGCTGTAAAAGCACTATGAAGCGGTATATAAGTCTAAGTGCTATAGTTTTACCCCATTTTATGACCTTTCTTGACACGACTGTTAATTGAATCGGTGCAGTTGATTAGAAACACGGTTGTTAAGTGAATCTGGCTTCCCCATGGACTTTGCTTGCCAGAAGATCGCGAAAGGGGATCACATGACCCCAGGACACTGCAACCGTCATAAACATGAGTCAGTTGCCAAGCGTCTAAATTTTGATCATGCGACCATAGGGATACTGCAACGGTCGTGTTAAAAATGGTCATAAGTCCCATTTTTCAGTGCCGTTGTAACTTTGAACGGTCACTAAATGAACTGTTGTAAGTCGAGGACTACCTGTACTAACATTAGGTGTTGCAAAGTAGAGTAAAAGGCAGAACTAAAAGAAAATGCGAATTATATTTCTGTGTTACCCCTACAATTCATGCCAATCAAATCCCCTATATGCAAGTCTCAATTGTACGGTTTTGTTCAGATAAAAGACTGAGTTATGTATAATATTTGGGTTCTGACCGCAGATGAAATATGTTGTTTTAATGTATGGATCCCACTAAGCTGTTCATCTAATGTGCGGTCCAAGTGTGATCCACACTTATTGTATTTTCAGTTTTTTTCCCCAAAGAATTATCTTTCAATACTATTGTCAGGTCATTTGTGTCATTGTAGATGTTCATATTGCTCTACTGGTGTGTTGTTTTTTAAGACATGTTTACTTGGATTTTTGCCATCTCTTATCTTAGGTTGGCAAAGGAACACATGTTTCTGGAAAAGGAACACTTCAAAAATCTCATGATGAGATGCCACATCAGTAGTATATGACCCCATCACTTAATTAAAACAATCAGCTGGATTTAGACCAGTTACTCCTGTGTTGACAAAACAACAACGTAATGACATATTTTTTTATTATTATTCTGAAGTGGCTTAATAAGCTGCTTTGTTATTTGATAGCTGGGTTTGTGCATCTTGGGGAAACAATTTTATTTTTATTCTGTTTTATGGGTCACAGTGATCTTGCTTGTTATATCTTCTCGCTCAGTGATGAAAACTAGCAAATTGGAAGTCAAAGGGAACAACAAAGGAGGTGCACGGTTTCATTTCTGGATTTTTATTTAATGCCGTTGTTTGTTGAGAAAGCAGGTAAATGTTTGCCTTCCATTTATTTTTCTTCCTGGGTAAGACACCGGTTTGGGGAAGAGGAAATGGGAAGATGGGAATAGTTTAGAACTGTTTTCCGACAAAATTATGTTTATGCCTTCTTTTTTAAAGTTAGAACAACAAAAAAATAATTCGGATTTGTTTTTGGTTGGTTGATCATATCTACAGTACTTTTTGTCCTCTCACGGTATAACCCGAAGCCGGGAGTATTATAATAATAACTGTTTCCAGATTGTATATTAAAAAAAATGAAATATTCTTCTGAAACTGCTTAAAATTCAATCGACATGTAAATTTGATTTTTTTTTTAAGCAACTGTCTGTCTCTTAGGGTTAAAATTCAGATTTTAATACTGTTAGCAAAGTAAAAGTAAGTAGGAGTGACATGACAGCAATGTCCCAATATCTAAGGGGCTGTTTCAAAGAAGGGGGGGGGGTCAACCTGTTCTCCAAAGCACCAGAAGGCAGGACAAGAAGCAACGGATGGAAACTAATCAAGGAGAGAAGCAACCTAGAACTAAGGAGAAATTTCCTGACAGTCAGAACAATTAATCAGTGGAACAGCTTGCCTCCAGAAGTTGTGGGTGCTCCAACACTGGAAGTTTTTAAAGAAGAGATTGGACAACCATTTGTCTGAAATTGTATAGGGATTCCTGCTTGCGCAAGGGGTTGGACTAGAAGACCTCCAAGGACCCTTCCAACTCTGCTATTCTGTTAAATGACATATGTCATGCTTGATCTCTGTTTACAAGATGATATTTCTTGCCTTGAACTTTTTAAACTGATTGAAATGGTCACAGTTCAGCAGAACATTCTTCAACCTGGTAAGTGTTTTTTACAGATCAAGAGATATTTGGAATAGTTTGAGTTCCTTGAGTATTATATTTGAACGGTATTGGCTGTCATATCTCTTACTTTCAGGCTGTTGTGTTGGAGAAAATATTTCGAAATTTCGTGATACCCAAGGATTGAAAACACTGCCGTGATGTGGCATTGAGACCTGTTTAGCTTTGTTTTTAAACATTTTTCCTCCACCTTATTCTGTGAGATTGCAAAAAAATTCTCTTTATTAAGCTGTGGTGCCTGAAAAATTATCTTGGACTTGTAAGGACTTTATGAATGCCATTTAAAATGACCGAGTTTCTTGAAAGACCAAAGCTAATAATGTAATCTATACATTGTATAAGACATAATGTATATTTTTCCTTGCATCCTTATAATGACAAGGAGCAGCTGTAAATTGACTCTAAATCTAATTCAAGATGTTTTCTGTTGTCAGATTGCTCTATAAGACCAGTTAATATTTGCAACGGCCAAAATTTCGGTAAGATTGACTCTGAGGTGGAGATCTAATCTAATCTTCTGGACCCTCGCCTCAAATCAAGCCTTTATTATGGTCAGGTGGACGGCACTCTGATAGAAACAAGCTAGTAAAAATGAACATATGTAAGACTAAAAATGTATAACAAACATTCTGAGCAGATGGTACATAGAGAGAGAGAGAGAGAATTGGGCAAGCCAGATATATAGATTCAAACAGTGCAGAGGTGGGTTCCTCCCGGTTCGGACCGGATTGCCTGAACTGGTAGCGACCCGCTGGTGATGTCACAGTGACATCACGGATCCGTTTTGGTCGGTGCCGGTCCGTGGGCACCGCCATCTTTTTTTAAAAAAAAAATTGAATTTTTTTATTTTTTATTTTTGAATTTTTTTCCGGGTTTTTCTTTTTCTTCTGCGCATGCGCAGAAGCCAAGTTTCCAGAACTGCGCATGCGTCGCCATCTTGTTTTTGGCTTTTTTTGGGGGGGGGGGTTCTGATTTTTCGTCACTGCGCATGCGTCCGCGCGGCCACGCGGCACGGAAGGAAGCGAACCGGCAGCAAGGTAAGTTAGAACCCACCCCTGAAACAGTGGTTGCACAAGAGAAGTGAGAGATAGATCTCATACTATCCGCCTGGACATTTTTTTAGGATAGAGTAGATACCTAGAAGTCATCCAGGATTTCCTGTAGTATGAGAGCAGTGAAAAAGCATATGACCCAAGGCCTTTTTTGAGCTGATGGATGTGGAGGACTGGTTTTGTAGAGGCAATGGATCCAACCTGACTCAAAGTCAAGGAAACTTCAGGAGGGATGGTATCCCCATTTAAAAAAGACCTAAGTGTTGGCGAGGCTGGAAACCAGATCTAGATTTGAAAATAAATCTCCCAGACAGACTTTTAAAGAATGTTTCAAAGGCTTTTCGGTGAGAGTCCTAAGAAGTGATGTTCAGATGTTCCTTTGACCATCTATTTGCAGCCGGGGAGGGCAGAATGAAGAATTATGTCTAGTTTAATGAAAAGAAGGACTAGGGGTAACATGAGAGCAGTGTTCCAATATCTGAGGGGTTGCCACAAAGAAGAGGGAGTCAAGCTATTCTCCAAAGCTCCTGAAGGCAGGACAAGAAGCAATACATGGAAACTAGTCAAGGAGAGACCCAACCTAGAACTAAGGAGAAATTTCCTGACAGAACAATTAATCCTTGGTGGAATGACTTGACTCCAGAAGTTGTAAAAACACTGGAGTTTTTAAGAAGAGATTGGACAATTATGTGTCTGAAATGGTATAGAGTTTCCTACTTAAGCAGGGGATTGGACTAGAAGACCTCCAAGGTCCCTTCCAACTCTGTTATTCTGGTTTGTAAGTGGTTTGCCTCCAGAAGTTGTGAGTGCTCCATCACTGAATGTGTTTAAGAACAGATTGGACAACCATTTGTCCAGAATGGTTATAGGATCTCCTGCTTGAGTAGGGGGTTGGACTAGATGACCTCCAAAATCTCTTCCAACCTTGTTATTCTATATTCTATTATGTTTGCCATTAAAAGTAAGGGTTTCCCCCGCACATATGTGCTAGTCATTCCCAACTCTAGGGGGCGGTGCTCATCTTCGTTTCTAAGCCGAAGAGCCAGCGCTGTCCGAAGACGTCTCTGTGGTCATGTGGCCGGCATGACTAAACGCCGAAGGCGCATGGAACGCTGTTACCTTCCCACCAAAGGTGGTCCCTATTTTTCTACTTGCATTTTTTACGTGCTTTCGAACTGCTAGGTTGGCAGAAGCTGGGGCAAGTAACGGGAGCTCACTCCGTTACGCGGCGCTAGGGATTCCAACCGCCAAACTGCCGGCCTTTCTGATCGGCAAGCTCAGCATCTTAGCCACTGAGCCACCGCGTCCCCCCAGTGTGTACCATTACCTGTTTTTTTAGTTACATTGGCTTAAAGTGGTCTTTTAAAAAACAGTAGGGACGCATCCTCCTTTTGTCTTGATGCTGCACTTTTGATCAGCTGTGCACTTGTGGGTGGTTGTTTATTTGTGGAGAAAAAGGAGGAAAAAAAATCTTTCTGATGCACTAGCCAGTTACAGCAGTTTTATTCCTCATAAATTTAAGTGTAGAAAACTGTCTATTCAGTTTGCACTCCGGCTTTAGTATGTCAGTGTGTTCTTATTTACCAGCCAGATTTTGGCATCTCCTTTTCCTTCGTCTGTACAGTACCAGAGGTCAGTTTTGGAAACGTCCCTTCATTGATCATTCAGCTGCCAAAACCACTTGGGGCATCTTCATTCTTGAGCCAAGCAAAGGAGCAGCTGACTTGAGCAAAAGGAGAGATTCTCAAACAGCAGCCGAGGAAGGGAATAAAGATATCTGTGTCACAATTTGGGAGAAGGCAGCTGCCGTTGCTGCTTGTCATAGTTCTGAGAATTCACTAGCTAATGAAGTTAAAGAGCAAACGAGTCATTCCTTTGCCTGGCTGATTTCTGTTAACCGACAAGAGTTTTAGTTAATGTTTTGAAAACAAACTTAGAGCTGTGGTACCAAATGGTCTGGTATTTCTCCATAGCAGAGGAACTAATCCGCAAGGGGTCTTTGGTGCTCTCTTGTTTTCTTGCAGACGTTCCATTACCCAAACTAGGTAACATCATCAGTGCTAGAAGGAAGTGGGGTTTGTGGAGTGGAGAAGGAGGAGGAAGAAGACTGTGGGGTTCTTGGTGCTCTCTGAGCTTGGTTGTTTTCTTGCAAACGTTTCATTACCCAAATTAGGTCAGTGCAAACCATATTCCCTTCTAGCACTGATGACGATACCTTGTGTGATAATGAGATGTCTGCAAGAAAACAAGCAAGCTCAGAGAGCACCCAGGACCCCTCATTTCACCCTCTGTGCAATGGTCAAGCTAAACGTAAACCCTTGTCAAATACAGGTAACCCTCAACCTACGACCACGATTGTAACCAGAATTTCTGTTGCTAAGCAAGGAGGTTGTGAAGTGAGTCACACCTGATTTTACGATACTTTTTGCCACAGTTAAGCGAATCAATGCACTTGTTAAACGAATCAGGCAATTGTTATGCAAATCCGACTTCATCGACTTTGCTTGTTGGAAGCCAGCTGGGAAAGTCACAGATGGCAGTCATGTGATCCCAAGGACGCTGCAGCCATCGTAAATCCATGCCAACGGCCAAATTTTGATCATGCGATTATGGGGATGCTATGACGGTCGTAAGTGTGAAGGCCAGTCGTAAGTCAATTTTTTCAGTGCTGTTGTAGCTTTGAACAGTCGATAAACAAATAGTTGTAAGCCGAGAACTACCTGTATACAGTCTGATTTTATGTCTTCTGCTAACAAGGGAAAACCATATTGGTTTTATGCCCGGCAAATACCGTGTTTCCCTGAAAATAAGACCCTGTCTTATATTTTTTTGAACCCTGAAATAAGCACTTGGCCTTATTGCCATGCACTCAAAAGCCCGATTGGGCTTATTATCAGGGGATGTCTTATTTGGGGGGAAAACAGGGTATATTCGAAGGATTGCTAAGGAAATATCATCATTTAGTTTCCTGAACTGTTGTTCCTGCCTTCCTTTTCAACCATATTATTGTGCTGGTTTCAAAAGTTTTAGAAAAAAAATATTTTTTTTTTTAAAAAAAGTCAAGTGTTCAAAAGTTAAGTTTTAAAAGCTGCTGGGCCAAAGAAAGATTTTTTTCCCCCTTGTGACCCAGCCATTCTAAGACTCTACATAGAATAATCTTTTTATTGAAATCTGGGGCAGATGAGAAACTTGTCGCCTGGGAGTGTAGCCTGGTTCCACTAGATGGCCTCTCTAACTCTTTCTTCCCTCCCAAATCACAGCAAAGGGGGCGGGGGGGGGGGAATGTACTATTCCTAGTGGTTCCTTATCAGGCATACTTTCTCCCTTTGTTGTAGTTGATTTGGCACATCTTTCCAAAATGGGGGAAGAAAAAAGCCAGATTAACTGCTTTTGTGTGACCTGCATGAAAAATAAAAGGCATAATAACAGGGTGTGGCATGCAAAAGGACATTGCCCTCTGATTTTATTCAGCCCACCAGGACAGATGTGAGGGGTTGATCCAGGAGTGAAATCCAGCAGGTTCTGACAGGTTCTGGAGAACCGGTAGCGGAAATTTTGAGTAGTTCGGAGAACCAGCAAATACCACCTCTGGCTGGCCCCAGAGTGGGGTGGGAATGGAGATTTTGCAATATCCTTCCCCCAGGAGTGGGGGGAGAATGGGGATTTTGCAGTAACCTTCCCCTGGAGTGGGGAGGGAATGGGGATTTTGTAGTA
>QLTV01004033.1:301710-316999 GCA_003457575.1 Thermophis baileyi | reverse complement strand
CCTCCTAAAAAAATCCCTCTCTGCTTTTTTTTTTTTCAATTTTTCCATTTTTTGGGGGGGGAAAAGCCTTCAGGAAAAAAACAGAAAAAACCCGTTTTTTTTTCCCGTTTTTTTCTGGGCCTTCACATCTCTAATCTAGACCAGGGGTCTCCAACCTTGGCAACTTTAAGCCTGGTGGACTTCAACTCCCAGAATTCCCCAGCCAGCAAAGCTGGCTGGGCAATTCTGGGAGTTAAAGTCCTCCAGGCTTAAAGTTGTCAAGGTTGGAGACCCCTGATCTAGACCACCCTTCCAATTTTCTGCACAGGTCCTCCTCGACTTATGACCACAATTGCGCCCAAAGTTTCTGTTGTTAAACGAAACATTTGTTAAGTGAGTTTTGCCCCATTTTGCCACCTTTCTTGCTGCCGTTGTTAAGTGAATCACCACTGTTGTTAAATTGGTCACACGGTTGCTAAGTGAATCTGGCTTCCCCATCTGACGTTGCTTGTCAGAAAGTCGCAAAACAGGATCACGTGACCCCGGGATACTGCAACCGTCATAAATGTGAGTCTGTTGGAAGGAGTCAGAATTTTGATCACCGCAACGGCTGTAAGTGTGAAGAAGAGCTATCAGTCACTTTGTTCAGTGCTGTTGTAACTTTGAACGGTCCGTAAATGAACTGTTGTAAGTCGAAGACTAGCTGTACGCAAAAACAGCAATAATAAAAACATTGCAACAGCTTCTCTTCCCAGAATTTGTTTGCAGTATCTGTTTTCCAACAAATCTGAGTACTACTTAAAGACTATAGGTTCTCCTCGGCTTACAACAGTCCATTTAATGACCATTTGAAGTTACAACAGCATTGAAAAAGGTGACATGATCGTGATCACGCTTAAAACCATTGCATGTGATCAAAATTCAGGCACTTAGCAACTGACTCTTACTTATGACAGTTGCAGTGTCCCGGGGGAGTCATGTGATCCCCTTTTGCGACTGTCTGACCAGTAAAGTGAACGGGGAAGCCAGATTCACTTAACAACCGTGTGACTAATTTTAACAATGGTAGTGATTCACTTAACAACTGTGGCAAGAAAGGTCGTAAAACGGGGCAAAACTCACTCAATAACTGTCTCACTTAGCAACTAAATTTTGGGCTCCATTGTGATCTTACGTCGACCGTCTCTGCTTGTTTTACAACCTGATACATGCATGAGATCCTGACGGACTGTATTGTTTTTTTCTCAGCTGTATGGAAAATAACAACCTGAAATAGTGTATTTTTTTAGTGGGAGGGAACAATCACCTTGCTGGTTGACCCCCGGGGCAGAGACGTTGAAAACAGCGTGGGTGGCGCTTCACAATTTTTCAAATAGGGAAAGGTTGATCTTGTCTTTTAAAATAAACAAGAGCAGAGGAGGTAAATCAATTGCCTTCCATGGTGTGTTTGTTTTTTGCAATTTGCAAAGTTTTGCCTAACAGCCAGCTTAATCATAACAGGCTGACCTCAATCTCACACATGTTTATTTCAGGTGACTTCACCTTTGTCAGCCTGTGTTGTGCTCCTTGACAAGCGCCTTACAACTACATGAAAGTTCCCAAAAAAGTCATTAACTTGTTTTCCTTTTGTTTACCTCTCCGCCCGGCCTGCTTTGCGTATGGGTGTTGCGTTGTGTGTTTTGGAGTGTTTTGGACAGCCGTTTCCCTATAAAAGTTGCCTTTTTTTTTTTTGCCTGCTGGTTTGCTGCGCTGTACCTTTAAGAAACCAGCCTGCTCAGCATTGCCTTAACCTGCTGAACCTATCTTGCTAGCAAGGAAAAAGTTCTTTAAATAATAGATATTAGCCTTTACCAATTAGGATTATAAGCTTTGCAAACAGGGTGGAGTTTTCCCAGTTTGGCCAGTCATGTTGCAGAAAGGTGGGGCTTGATACAAAAAGATAGGCTGCACTGGAGTACAGCTTCCAGTGAAGTTAATCTGGGGTGAAGCAAACAGGAAAAAAAAAAAAAACCTGTGCAGAATTTGTGGGTAGGCTTGTTTTTTTGTTGTTCGATTGCTTGTTCGTGTTCCACTTGGACTCTAAGGCAGTGGGGACCCATGCGTTTCTGGCTGACCGTAGCTTTGTTGCTTTTCCGTGGTTGGCAGGCTGTTAAAATTAATAATATAAGGAGAAGCCAAACAAAAGGGATCTTTTGGAACAGGAAATCAGGTGCCCAGAAACAAACTTTATTTTCCCGTGGAAACTTCCTTAAAAAGAAAAAAAGAAGTTGGGTCAGGGAGAGGAGAGAGAGTGCTGCAAACTTACAGGTCTGTTTTGGGATGACAGGGCAGCTCTCGGATCTTCTGGCTGTGTGTGCTTTTTAAGCTTTTCACTTTTTTGAGATCTGGTGGTAGTTTTTTGGGGGTGGAGGGGTGGGGTGGGGTGGAATGGGGGCTTTCTTTCCAAAGGGGTTGAAGTTGTAAAGTGAAACTCGTCCTTGGGGTGAGGGGCTGTTGTTGTTTTCAGCTGGCCTGGGGAATCTTTTGGGCAAAGAACTCAAGAGTTTGAAATAACAGAATTTGTGGAGGCTTTGGGGGTTTGTGTGTTTGTAAACAGCCCAAGTTGTGAACCCAGCTGGGCTGGTGTCAGTTCTCCTTTCACGGTTGATTTCTTTAACGGAGATTGGATAAGAGACCTTCCTTTCTTCAGGTGTATCATTTGGGGTGTTGGCTTTGAAACCTGTGCAGGAGTGGGTGGGCTCATGAAAATAGCAGGAAATTGCAAGGAAAAAAAGTATGGTCTCTTACTATACTTTTGGTGGAGATGTGGAGGTGGAGATGTGCAGCTTCGTGGCTGGGCTTAAGTCGGACGATAAATATCGTATCTTTTGCTTGGAAATACCTGTCCCTTATAGGTAGCCCTCGACCTATAACCATTTCGTTTAACGACCCTTCAAAGTTCCAAAAAAGTGACTTTCAATTGGTTTTCACGCTTACAACCTTTGCAATATCCCCATGGTTCACGTCAAAATTCAGGCATGTATTTATGGCATTTCCCCAGGGTCACTTGATAACCATTTGTAACCTTCCCAGCTGACTGGTCAAATCAATGGGAGGGGTGGGCGGAGCCAGATTCACTTAATGACCGCATGATTCACTTAACAACTGTCACGATTTGTTTCACCGTGGCTAAAAAAAAAAAGGCTGCAAAATGGGGCAAAACTCCCTTAACGACTGCTTTGTTTAGCAACAGTTGTTGTCGTTAAGTCGAGGACTACCTGTACTGCAGGGGTGAAATTCAAAAATTTTCCCTACTGGTTCTGTGGGCATGGCTTGGTGGGCGTGGCAAGGGAAGGATACTGCAAAATCTCCATTCCCTCCCCACTCCAGGGGAAGGATACTGCAAAATCTCCATTCCCTCCCGACTCCAGGGGGAAGGATACTGCAAAATCTCCATTCCCTCCCGACTCCTGGGGGAAGGATACTGAAAAATCCCCATTCCCTCCCCACTCCTGGGGGAAGGATACTGCAAAATCTCCATTCCCACCCCACTTCTAGGGGAAGGATACTGCAAAATGTCCATTCCCTCCTGACTCCTGGGGGAAGGATACTGCAAAATCCCCATTCCCTCCCTACTCCTGGGGGAAGGATACTGCAAAATCTCCATTCCCACCCCACTCCAGGGGAAGGATACTGCAAAATCTCCATTCCTACCCCACTCCAGGGGAAGGATATTGCAAAATCTCCATTCCCACTCCACTCTGGGGCCAGCCAGAGGTGGTATTTTCCGGTTCTCCGAACTACTCAAAATTTCCGCTACCGGTTCTCCAGAACCTGCTGAATTTCACCCCTGCTGTACTCTTTGAGTAAACCTGCCTATTTTGGAGGCAAAGGGAATGTGTACCTCCGAGGTGTAAGGATGTAAGAGGATCTGCCACCGTGTGAGAAGGAAGTAGTGTCAGTTGCCGGCTTTTTCATTCCTGAACAAATGTCACGTTTTCACGGAATGGCCTATATTTCAGCTTGCGTCAGCCTTGACTTCTCTGGGATGGAAGTCAGGGATTTGGGCAAGGAAGGGAGGTGTCAGCTGTTCGGAGCAAATGTTTTTATATCTGGGACGGTATCTGGAGGCCATGAAAAGGACCAGCTGTCCTTCGGTTGTCTACCCCAAGGTAAGGAAGAAGTGTTGGTGGCAACGGGACATGTTGACAATCAGATCTGAAGAGGGTGGGGCCTTAGGCCGGTGCTTTCCATTCTCTAAGAGGCCTCCCAGTAAAGCCAGTGGAAGATCCCAACGATATTCCTTTAATTGACGTGACTTATGATTTGACAGATTGGACAGGAAGAAAAGCCTTTGTGCTGTGTATGGCAGAGTTCTTTCTCTCTTGCTCTCTCTGCAAAAGTGAGGCCCGGATAGATAAGCAAGCAGCAATGCTCGAAAACTTCCCTCCAGGCGCTGTTGACTTTATCCAACAAATTGGACAGAATAGAAATTGGCTGACTTCTTCCATTCCAGCATACCTTTCTTTTTTGGAATCAGCGGTTCAAATCTCCGATGCCCTGGTGAAATGGTTCTTTTGTGTTCTGATAAGGAATTTTCTCTGTATGTTTTAACGCACATGTTTGAAGAGTTCGGGTTTTAGCGGTGGGGATGCCTAGCTGTAACAACAATAATAATAATAATGATATGCTTTGGCGGTTGGCAAATGCGTGAAATTGCACGTAGGGGTACTTTGCCCCCCCCGGGACATTCTTAGAGTGGATTCTCTGAGTAGGATCTACATTAGCAAAGATCTCGTTCTTGTAAGCATTAGATGAAGTGGTAAACCTTCAGCTGGGCTACATGCCAGTTGTACGTGTTGTATGCAGGGAAAGCAGATGTCTTACATTTGATTTTTTTTTTTAAAGTAGATTTCAATTTGCTGTTACCTTAATTTTTTTATACGGCTGGGGAATTCTGGGAGTTGAAGTCCACACATCTTAAAAGTTCCTGAGGTTGAGAAACAGTGTTGTATTTCATTAATAGAGGAGTTGTCGCCCAATCCCCCTTCCATCTAATATAATGATACTTCGCTTTGCTTATTCATCTCTTGAGAGATAGACAGGTAGTCCTCAACCTACAACTATCCATTTAGCGGCCGTTCAAAGCAGGGTGGATTTGATTTAAATCAAGTCAATTTAAATCATGATTTAAATCACTAGTAAAAAGGCTTGATTTAAATAAACTCGATTTAATTCATAATTTTTAAAGAGCAGCTGTCATCTCTGTCCCGCAGCGGCTCCTCCTCTGACCCACTGTTGACTCACCGACAGTCCCAATATTGCAGAATATACAGCCTCATGCTACATAACTAAGCTCCATTTCATGCTGAATAAACTAAATTATTAATGTATCTTAAATAGAAAACTATCTTTAAAAAGATTTTTACTCCAAAAGTATTTTATTAAAATAAATTTGATTAAAAAAATCCAATTTAAATAAAAAAAAATCATCGATTTTTATCCACCCTGGTTCAAAGTTACAATGGCATGAAATAAATTACTTAGGACTGGTCTTCACACTTACGACTGTTGTAGCTTCTCTGCGTGATCAAAATTTGGATGCTTGGCAACCGGTGTGTATTTACAATGGTTGCAGCATCCCAGGGTCATAAAAGGATTGTAAAATTAGGCGTGACTCACTTCACAACCTCCTTGCTTAGCAACAGAAATTGTGGTCCCAAGTGTCGTAAATTGAGGACTAACTGTAATCTACAGGATGAGTTGAAGGAGTCAGATTCAATCCTTTCCTGTCTTCATTGAAGTTCTTTGAACCGGTTGTTATTGCTCTCATCCTGATCTAATTCGTGGTGGCTATGAAGCCGAGAGAAGAAGGAAGGGGACCCACAGATGATGATTTGGGTTCTTTTGAAGAATGGAAGGATAGATAGAATCTAAGAATAGTATTGGGCGGCTTCTGTGAACTGTTCACAGAACCTTCCTCTTCTCACTTGGCAAACCACTTGCAAAGCAGAATAACAGAGTTGGAAGGGACCTTGGAAGTCTTCTAGTCCAACCCCCTGCTCAGGCAGGAGACCCTACACCATTTCAGACAAATGGTTGTCCAATCTCTTCTTGAAAAATTCCAGTATTGGAACATCCACAACTTCTAGAGGCAATACGTTCCAGTGGTGAATTGTTCTCACTGTCAGGAAATTTCTCCTTAGTCCTAGGTTACTTCTCTCCTTGATTAGTTTCCATCCATTGCTTCTTGTCTTCTGCTGCTTTGGAGAATATCTTGACTCCCTCTTCTTTGTGACAGCCTCTTAGATATTGGAACATTGCTGTCATGTCACGCCTAGTCCTTCTTTTCATTAAACTAGACATATCCAATTCCTGTAACCATTCTTCATATGTTTTAGCCTCCAGTCCCCTAATCATCTTTGTTGCTCTTCTCTGCACTCTTTCTAGAGTCTCCACATCTTTTTTACATCATGGCGACCAAAACTGGATGCAATATTCCAAATGTGGTCTTACCAAAGCATTATAAAGTGGTACTAACACTTCACGTGATCTTGATTCCATCCGTCTGTTAATGAAACTTAGGACTGTGCATAGAAAATGTTTTAGAAAGTTGGAGCCAGACCTTTTAATCTGAGTAGGTATCCCCAACATGGATAGCTTGCCTGATATATTAGCAGAAATCCATAAGGAAGCTGATGCTATTGCACCCAAAATAGGAAGTCATGAAGTAGCCTGGAATTTGAAATTGTTGCGGCTAACTCGGTACCCTGTTCTCTATTGTTAAGGACTTCTTCTATATTGTATAGGTCAGTGATGGCTAACCTTTTCAACACAGAGTGCTGAAAGCGCACGAGTGCACGCGCAAAATCACGCAAAAAAGCGCGTGCCCCCATAATGCAATGCGCGCATGCCCCCCGCACCCCACACATGCGTGCGCGACCCCTGTGCATGCGCGTGTGACCCCCCATGTGCACCCCACCCCACCCCCACGCATGCACGCAACTCCCCATGTGCGCCCCGACCTGCACATGCGCACGCGTCTCCCGCATGTGCCCCGCGCATGTGCAGCAGAGACCCCACAACCAGCTGGCCGGCGGGAGGTACGTGCGCATGCGTGGCGCAGCTGACCTGGGGCGACGGCTCGCGTGCCCGCAGAGAGGGCTCTGCGTGCCACCTGTGGCATGGGTGCCATAGGTTCGCCATCACGGGTATAGGTAATCCTCAACTTATGATAACAGTTGGGACCAGATCTTCCATTGCTAAGCCATGCATGCAGTCATTAAGTCTGTCTTGCCTGATTTTATGACCATTTTTTGCTATGGTCATTAAGTGAATCCCATGGTTAAGCAAATCTGGGTCCCCCCACTATAGTGGCTTGCTTGGAAGCTCCAGAGAAGATTGCCAAAAAATGATCACATGACCCTGGGACCCTACAAGCATTGTAAATACATTCTGGTTGCCAAAAGCCCAAATTTTGATCATGTGACCACAGGAACACTGACAGTTGTAAGTCATTTTTTTTTTCCAGCACTGTCATAACTTCAAACGGTTGTCATAAGTCAAGGAATAAATTTGTATTTCTTCACAGCTATCCAGTTTTGGCTTTTAAAGGTGGTTTGTGCAAGAAGTATGACAAGTCCGTTTTTTAAAAGTATATAAGTCGGCAAATTCATCAAATTTATAGATGGACAGTTGAGGAAGGAGAAAAAGGTGAACAAAATAGAGTAAGCAAACATGGTATAATGCATTTATCCTTGGGTTTTATTTGCTGAAGAAGAGCGATTCCAATGACTTACCGCTCCAAGTTTTCAAGAGTAATTTAGACCTCGCCAAACAGTTGAGAATTGGAGAAGAAAAATGCAAATAGGCTTTGCTATCTTATCCCAGCCATTCAGAGGCATGCATGGAAAATGAAGATTGCTTACACAGGATTCAAAAAAGCATCAGCGTGCTTGAATTTAGCCATTGTGGTTTTCAAACCATAGCTTATGGCTTAGCCTTTCATCAAACTGAATTGTGCTTTGTTCAGAAACAAAAGTGAACCAAGTTCGATTTGTTTATCCGGTAAACCACAATTAAATGGTAGCTTAGAATAGTGTATGAAGCTTGTCATTTTTTTGTGTTCTAACATCATCTTCTTGTTTAAAATATGAAATATGTACAATTTAAGACACACATGTACAAAACTGAGCAAGCTAACATCAGCTCAGTTTGTGGGGCTTGTTCCAGCCCTCCGTCTGTGAAACTAATACAATCCTGATGCAATCCTGTGTTTTACGTTGGTCAGCCCTGACCATATTCCAATTCCTTTAATAACTACAAAATAGTAGTGGCAGGGAAACAATCTCAACAATTGCTTCCTTTTTAGTAGACCGCTTTAAAACAAGCTGCCCTTGTGTGCCCTCTGTTTAATTTCCCCAAACTTTAATTATTTAAAGTGGAGGGAAACTCTCAAGTTTCTGATTTGTAGCCCTGATAATTTCCTGTAATTCATACATATCACAAAGCTTATCTTGTACTCAGAATAACAGAACAGAATAACAGCGTTGAAAGAGACGTTGGAGGTCTTCTAGTCCAACCCCGTGCTCAGGCAGGAAATCCTATACCATTTCAGGAAAATGGTTATCCAATCTCTTCTTTAAAACTTCCAGTGTTGGAGAATTCACAACTTCTGGAGGCAAGTCGTTCCACTGGTTAATTGTTCTCACTGTCAGGAAATTTCTCCTTAGTTCTAGATTGCTTCTCTCCTTGATTAGCTTCCATCCATTGATTCTTGTCCTGCCCTCAGGTGCTTTGGAGAATAGCTTGACTCCCTCTTCTTTGTGGCAGCCCCTGAGATATTGGAACACTGAGATCATGTCACCCCTAGTCCTTCTTTTCATCAGACTAGACATAGCCAATTCCTGCAATTGTTCTTCATATGTTTTAGCCTCCAGCCCCCTAATCGTCTTTGTTGCTCTTCTCTGCACTCTTTCTAGAGTCTCAACATCTTTTTTATAATATGTCCACCAAAACTGGATGCAGTCTTATCCAAAACTGGATACAAGTAGTCCTCGACTTATGACAGTTCATTTAGTGACCGTTCAAAGTTAACGGCACTGAAAAATGTGTCTTATGACCGTTTTCACCCTTACATATCCCCATGGTCACGTGATCAACATTTAGATCCTTGGCAACTGACTCATATTTATGACGGTTGCAGTGTCTCAGGGTCATGTGATCCCCTTTTGTGACCTACTGACAAGCAGAGTCAATGGGGAAGCCAGGTTCACTTAACAACCGGGTTACCAACCTATCAACTGCAGCGATTCACTTAACAACCTCTCGGCCACCACACCCCTCCAGCATCTCCATGATCACGTCATCATGGAGCTTGCAAACCGGTTCGTATTTATGACCGTTGCTGTGTCCTGGGATCGTGCGATCCCCTTTTGCGACCTTCTGACAGGCAAAGTCAATGGGGAAGCCAGATTCGCTTAACAACCATGTCACTAACTTAACAACTGCAGCAATTCACTGAAGAAAAGTGAGAAATCGTTAAACGGGGGAAAACTCACTTAACAAATGTCTCCCTTAGCAACAAATATTGGGCTCAATTGCGGTCGTAAGTCGAGGATTATTACCCATACTCCTTTATCTTGGTATTGCAATAGAATCGACAAAGTGGCACAAGAGCTATATATATATATTTCCATATTCATCATTATACATTAATTATGTTGAGGCCAGTTTCCAGAGGGGTCACCTTATCTCTGTGTTGCAAAAAATACAACAATGAGTCTTGTGGCTGTTTAAAAAGCCAGCACGCTGATTATGGCATGTGCTTTCATTGTTATATCCTGGGAAAACAGAGTTGCTCTTCGAAGCTTAGTATTGTAGAAATCAACAGCTAATTGAAATTCCCAGGGGATCATCGCAGTTCGCATATGCCAGAAAGTAGGAGTTGATTTTGGCTAAAACCGGTCTACAAATTAAGGATTCTTCTTCCTGTAGTGGAGGTATTGTGAGAGTTGATCCAAAATTACACAAGCTCTTCGCCAAGGATACCCACTTGTATACATTAGTTAAACAAATTAAGGCGGTATGCAGACATAGTCTTACAGATAAATAGTCTTCAAAGAGCTAAGATGTTTCTTTTATTGAAATTTCATATCCCGCTGCACCCCAAGGGCCCCGAGCAGCTTACAGCAGTTTTCTAAATATTGACAGATGTTCCTTTGGAGGCTTGCAATAGCAAAATAAAATAGTCCAAGAGCATAAAAGAACGCAATGCTAAACCTGTAAAATGTAGAATCCGTTAAGAAATGATAGCTTTGAAAACTTGAAGTCTGTATTCCACTATCGGACCCTAAAACTATAAAGACGGTATCCCAAAGGTGCTTTTTCAAAAGGCAACTGGAGTTTCTTTGTCCTTGAAGACGTTTCGCTTCTCATCGAAGAAGCTTCTTGAGTTCTGACTTTAGAAGGGAATAAGCTTCTTGAATGAGAAGCAAAACGTCTTTAAGAAAAAATAAGAAAATCCAGTTGCCTTTTGAAAAAGCACCTTTGGGACAACCATGGCCTGGATGATTGACAATCTCCATAAAAATAAAGACTGCTGTTTGTCGAATAACTCTGGTTTTAGCTGACCTTGGCTGGTTTGAAGAAAGCTAAGTAGGGTCAGATCTGGCTGGCACTTAAATGGGAGACCAGGAAATTCCAGAATTATAGAGGCTTAAATGGATGGTTGAAAAAAAAAACTTTCTGGAAGGAGGCCGTAGCCACTCCTCTCTGAATGATTACTAAGAAAAAACATACATCCATGTCCAGATAGCCTCCAGAGTCAAGGAGAATCTTTTATCAGTGAAATGCTCTTTTTCTTTTAAAAATGTTAAAGACTTGAGTGAGGAGAACAGCTCAGTTCCCAATAGCAATAGCACTTAGACGTGTATACCGCTTTACAGTGCTTTTACAGCCCTCTCTAAGCAGTTTACAGAGTCAGCCTATTGTCCCCCAACAATCTGGGTCCTCATTTTACCCACCTCGGAAGGATGGAAGGATGAGTCAACCTTGAGTCGGTCAGGATCGAACTGCTGGTGGTAGGCAGAGTTAGCTTGCAATTGCAATAGCACTTAGCCTTATAGTACTTCATAGTACTTTACATAGCAATAGCACTTACACTTACCGTATTTTTCGGACTATAAGACGCACCGGAGTATAAGACGCACCAAGATTTCGAAGAGGTAAATAAGAAAAAAAAAGTTTTTGCCCTCCCCCAGCCCCCAGGAGCACTCTGCAGACCTCCCAAACCCTCTGCGCACCCCATTTTTGTGAAAAACGGGCAGCTTTTTGCCCATTTTTTGCAAAAACGGGGGCGTTTTTGCCCTCCCCCAGGAGCACCCTGCAGACCTCCCAAACCCTCTGCGCACCCGTTTTCGCACGGGGCGGGGCTTTGGGAGGCCAAAAATGGCTGTATTCGGTGTATAAAATGCACCAACATTTTCACCCTCTTTTTTTGGGGGGGGAAGTGCGTCTTATACTCCGAAAAATACGGTATATAGTGCTTTACATAGCAATAGCAATAGCACATAGACTTATATACCGCTTCATAGAGCTTTACAGCCCTCTCTAAGCGGTTTACAGAGTCAGCATCTTGCCTCCAACAATCTGGGTCCTCATTTTACCCACCTCAGAAGGATGGAAGGCTGAGTCAACCTCGAGTCGGTCAGGATCGAACTCCTGGCAGTGGGCAGAGTTAGCTTGCGACATTGCATTCTAACCACTACACCACCATGGCAGATGCGGTAATCATGATTTGTTTCGCTGAAACAACAGACATCCATTGGGACTGAGTGTAGAGCACAGTTTAATTTCTGCTTAAATCCCAATGGTTCTGCATTGTCCGGGCTGCGCTTAGATCAGTGACTGACTTTTTTCAGCTTCGCTTCCCGTTTGTGAAATGGGGATTGTGACGGTCATTGCAGGATGGCAGAAGAAGGAAATAATGGTTTGAGAGTCTGCTGGAGATGGTGTTGGAAGAATTGCAAAAACGCTGCTCCCAGTAAGCAGAGTAATGAGTCAGGCAGTTGCAGCTCAGAATGTGCAAGAATATTGCCCATAGACAGGGGTGGGTTCCACTTACCTTCCCCACCGGTTTGCATCGCGATGTTTTGCGTGCACGTGTTCCCTCGGGCAATTTGGCTTCCGCACATGCTCAGTAGCTTCAATCAGCCCGAAACACAGCTGAGGAGTTGATCAGCTGTGCTTCGGGCGAAGGAATAAAGGTCAGTTTAAACGCAGGGGCGGGCGGGAGGGCCCTTTTTCAAGCGGCAGAACAGGAAAAACCTTCCAAACAGTAAAAAAATTCACTACAAATTCCCAAAAAAAGATGGCGGCGCCCACGAACCGGCACCGACCGAACTGGATCCGTGACATCATTAGCGAGTCGCTAACGGTTCGGGCGATCCAGTCTGAACCGGGAGGAACCCATGGATGAGTGGGAGGCCACAGTGCCCTGATTGAAATTATTTCCCTTAACATCTAGAGATTACCCCAAGGTCTACCACTGAGGTTTTTTTCAAAGTTTGCTCATCAAAGGACCACATTTTATATTCTTACTAAGGAACCCCAACTTTTCAGGACGAGGCCTTCCAAATGTTGTTATTGGAATTTTTGCCAGGGAGACTTGCGTGCCTGCTTAATTGAAGGTGCTTATAGTTTTTTATAGCTTTCCTCCCCAAAACCTTATCACAGCATGTGATAAAAGTTTCATAAACAGCCTGTAAGAAATAAAACAGAGCTGGACTCCACCGTTTCTTCGGAAACATCCTGTTCGGGAGCCTTAAAACGTTTTCTGCCAGAAGTCCATAATGTTACTAAAACCAATAGTAACGTTATCAAGCTTCGTCTGTTAAGAATCTCAAACCTGCTTTTAACGCATTCAGTTTTTTAATTCAGTGCGAACAGCCCCCTTTTTTCTTACAATGTATCGACGGAGAAAGGTGGCAGTGCGGGTTTCGTTTGCTTCTCGTATCGGCAGACCTTGCTTATCTTGTTTTTCCAGAATTTTGCACATTTAGAAATGCAGAAGCAAACGTCTCTTTGGCTGGTGTATTGCAAAAAGAAGGAGCGGATTCTTCGTCCACTCCCTATAGGCTTCCTAAGCCAGTTTTGGAGCGCCTTTACTGAACGTTTGAAATCTTGAACTTTGTGTACAGATCAAAGCGCAGGGATTCTTGGAGTTGCTAGGAGAACGACCAGGCCCCTTGGAGTGTGGCTGTACTTTGCAAAAACAAACGCACAGGCTAAATCAACAGTTCCTTTGCTAGAACAAGGTGATGTCTAGATGGCTTTAAATAGTGGGAACTGAACTATACGAAGGGCACGATAGCCTAGCGGTTAAGATGCTGGCCTTGTCCACTGGAAGGTTGGCCGTTCGAGACCCAAGCACCCAAGCAACGGGGTGAGCTCCCATTCTTGCCCACCTAGTAGTTTGAAAACATGCAAATGTGAGTAGGAAAATAGGTACCACTTTGGTGAGAAGACAACAGTGTTCTGTGCACCTTGGCGTATGGTCATGCTGGCCACATGACCACAGAAAGGGCCTTTGGACAATGCTGGCTGCCTCGGCTAAGAAACGGAGATGAGAACTACCCCCTAGAGTTGGTCACAACTGGACAGGGGAAACGTTTACCTTTTTGTACCGAACTATATACTGGAGGATGATCTTTGAAAAATCAAGCAATGGTCTGTTGGTTGGCTTGAAGAAGTCCTCTGATTTAGATCAAGCAGAAGGACTCCTCGGTCTGGTATCATCTAGTCCTTCGTTGTCACCACCCATGATGACAAGTCCTCTTCTGCTACACTGCAACAGCAAAATAGAATGAATGAGCTGGAAGGGACCTTGGAGATCTTCTAGTCCAGCCCCTTGCTGAAGCAGGAGAACCTATACTACTCCAGATAAGTGACTGTCTAGTCTCTTCTTGAAAACATCCAGTGATGGAGTGCTCACGATTTCTGGAGGCAAGCTGTTCCACTGGTTAATTGTCCTCACTGTTAGAAAGTTTCTCCTTAATTCCAGGTTGCTTCTCTCTTTGATTAGTTTCCATCCATTCTTTCTCGTCCTGCTGTCTGGTGCTTTGGAGAATAATTTGACCCCCCTCTTCTTTGTGGCAGCCCCTCAAATACTGGAATACTTCTATCCTGTCACCCCTAATTCTTCTTTTCTTTAGAGGTATCCTATTTCTGAACTGAGAGTGTCCATAGAACTATTGCTCTACCGTTCATGCATTTCCCTAATTCTCGTCTTGAAACTATGTCACTTAATGACCAACAGCATATCTTGTAGTAAATGAATGTTTTGTGTTCATTATGAGAACAAGGCAAGGTGTGTTTGTGAACAGCCAGTATTGAGACCTATAAGAAGGTAACAGGAAATAAGCACTCTCTTAAAATGTTCTGATGCCAGGTAGCTGGTAGAAACCAGGGAATCCTCTAGCTGCACTCGTCCTGAGCCAATGAGTCATCGGGAAAGACTTGATTCTTCTATCCTGCAGTGGCATAAAGGATCTCTGCCAACTGACTCCATCTTAAATTCAGAAAGTTAATCTTCCTTTGGGGATCAAAGTCTTCAGATGGCCTGATTTAAGGTGGTTGTGTTTTCCCCCCTGATGGGTATTCCTATGGCTGCATAAACTGGTCCTTTCGCAGTGGTGTGTCAAATAGTCTGGCCTTGATTGGAAAAAATAACAAGAATGAAAGGTGGTTCTATGCTCCATAGCATAAGGCCAGTCTAAAAATGGAATCTTTGATCGTCAGTGTCTCAAGATCTAATCTTATGGCATATGGGCTGATTTTCCTGGGCCTTGTTATTCTAGGCTGGAGATAGATAGAAGGTATGAATGAGTCTCTGCTCTTTCAAGAATACTTTCCCATGGATGATCAGTCACCTGAATGAGGATTATTTGGTTATGAATCCTGCATAATAAAAAGCCGTAAACGAGTCCAGCAAAAGTGTTTAGCATGATGAATGTGGACAAACTGTGTTATTTCTCTCCCTCCCTCCCCCCCCTCTCTGTATCTCTCTCTCTCTGTATCTCTCTCTCTCTCTCTCTCTCTCTCTCTCTGGTATGAATGAGTCTCTGCTCTTTCAAGAATACTTTCCCATGGATGATCAGTCACCTGAATGAGGATTATTTGGTTATGAATCCTGCATAATAAAAAGCCGTAAACGAGTCCAGCAAAAGTGTTTAGCATGATGAATGTGGACAAACTGTGTTATTTCTCTCCCTCCCTCCCCCCCCTCTCTGTATCTCTCTCTCTCTGTATCTCTCTCTCTCTCTCTCTCTCT